>JAEQML010053212.1:0-40661 GCA_016904865.1 Pissodes strobi | reverse complement strand
ACGAATTGCTCTCCTCCCCGCTGTAACCTATTGAAAAACTTGGAAGGAGAAATAAAAAGAAATATCACCCCAATTAAACAAAAATAACAAGTGTATATTCCGTATTGGTGACTATACTGTTGAATTAGATAAGAAAAATAATTGCTACAAGAAGAATTTCTTGTATATGTAGCTATGACAATTAATATATCAATGTATGCTAAAGATGGAATATTAAAAGTAACGGTTTAATGTTAAATAGTACTTTATGTTATATCTACGGCGCCCTATAAATACGAATACGTGATCACGTGTCGTTTACATGGCCTTGATTGGTGTTATCAACCTATGCGGTACAAAAATATGAAAACTTCTTCTACTTCTACACTCTAAATAACTCTAATCAATAAGCGAAAAGTTAACGTGCTAGTTCAAGTGTACTAGATTCATGTAAGTATAATATTCACTAATTAAATGGTATCCGTACCAGAGGTAAACCTATATGATTACGCGTCGATCCGCTATGCTTATATGCGAACAGTTTCAAAACTATTTATATTATACGACGCTGAAAAGGAGTAAACACGCTGAAATGAATTAATAACACGCCAAAACTATCCGGATTAGCTGGATAATCCAGTATACCTATGCTAACTATTGAGAATAATTCGTTACTCCCAAATGACTTGAAGGTAGCTATATTTTAAATTAAGTCAAATCATTAATACTTTCATTAAGCAAATTCATCCGAAACTTTAATTTAAGTAGCCCTAAATCACCAATCAAATAAAACACAATAATAAAATGAAATAAAAAAAAAGTCCCAAAATACTCTAGATAATATCCTAAATTAAGACTTATCTGATACGTTATCACGCCAACAGTGAGTTGATCCAGGATCTAGGTGTTCGTCGAATCACTGGAGCGTCAAGGTTGAGAAGACACACTCCGGATGCGTTGAGGCTTGGATCAGACAGCGAGACACGCAGTCAATTGGTGGTTACTCCGAAACCACGTGTTGTCGGAGGAGTCTCAGTATGCAGTCTGGAAACCCAGGTAGGAAACCGGATCGTAAGAGGACAATGGAAGGCCCATAACCAATGATCCCAAAATAAAAATCCAAAATAGAAATCCAAAAACAGAAACAGAAAGCAGAAAACCCCTGAAACAAATAGGGCAAATTAGAACTGTGATCAAACCAAAATATGAAGGAAACAGGTACGGAACCTCAACAAATAACAGATCAAAACAATATCTGTATCAAAATTACTCAAACAACATACCTTTAGATGTTAAACGGAGTTCAAGTGTGTGGCAGCTCTCGAAAATCAAATCCCCAAACATGGGTGTAGGTGATCGAAACTACAAATCTTCCTTCATCTACAATCATCCATCAGACGAGAAACCATCGACGACCACAATCCTGCTCAAGGGCTTCGTTGAATAATCCCCTAACTAGGGCACTGTATATTTCACACTAAATATCAGTATCTCAACGAAAATTCCCAATTTCGAGAGCTCGGCACTGAAACCTACTGGTTCCTTCAAGATCACATAAAGACTAAATTGGCTTGCTCCGAAAATGACGAGGCTAGCAGAATTAACATCGCGCCGGCCCAACATACTATCTTGCCAACAGCGTCCCTATTTGTGACAAAGTACTAGAAAGTTATGATGTCATACTACCGGATTCACCTATCGAAATGATTTGAATCAGTTAGAATCTACTTTTAAATGCTCGGTGGGAATATATAACCCACGCGTTATGCGGCAGTCTAAAATTACAATCAACACGCGCCACTAATAGCATTATGTCAAATAAGGCATTAACTTGGCAACCGTGTCGACCGTGAAGGCCACGCGCTTGTCCAGAAAGCTGTCACTTATACCGCCAAAATTATTCCCCACAGACTATATGAAACATAGAACAATTTCCTTCGCCGCTTCGGTAGAATCTACTCAGAGCTGAAATATTATCGAACTTTAATAATGGAGAGTTCGTGTAATACTGCGTCAATATGCAAGCCTAGAGGGCTAAACATTGATACCATCCAATATAATCAGCAAATTCAAGCGTATGATAGCGAAATCCTACAATAAATGCAAGGCGAATTAGAGTGGTTCTCGAGTCGATATCGACGATACGACTTCCTCCGATGCGATTTCCACCGGTCGTGTAGTCTGTGGTTTAAAACCGGAGTGAGATGACATACTTCTAACAAACGTCAATGTTTCATTCCCAAAGTGGAAAATATTCCGTAATCACCTGAGCAAAACAATATATTATCAAGTATAAATCAACGAGAAAATTACCACAGAATGACCATCAAGTGTATAAAAAAGTAAGTCATAATTACAGTGCTAGATATCCCTAAATAACCTTAAAATATAACTCGACATGCATTATAGTCCAAACTCCAATTACTCGGCTAATCTGTAAACAATCTATCACTGTTGTTTTATTTTAGACACAACCCTCCAAGAAAGGCGAAAATATATTCTTGATTCCCAAATACCTCGAATCAGCAATTAAGAACCATAATTAGCAAGGCCGAAAACAGTGGATGGCCATTAAGGTGTATTATCGAACTGAAATAACGAAAACAAGCCAAATGATTAGAAGAAGGGTTTCTTTCTCCATTTAGAAAGACAGCATAATAGGACAAAACCAAGGGGAAAATACCAATATACAACGAAGCTTTGTGGTTCCAGCTGCAACAATATATCGTGTGTGTAAAGTTAATTCGTTCAAAAGAAGGCATGTACATTTGATATATTATAAAGACATAAATATGAAATATTTGCTTTAGAATACCTAGTTTAATGGATTGGGTTCCATGCTTTTCCAATACTAGTCCTATTGTGGTGATTATCTAATTTTTGTAGTCTATTTTAATAAATAATATGATGTTTGATTATTTTCCCTCCAGAAATAGATCAATTTTAGTCGACTATAGTCGACCACGTAAATTTTTATTTTGGTCCTTTGCCATTTCGTCCAAAAAAAATAAATGCGTATAGTTAATCGTAGCCCGTTACAGACATAGAAGAGTTTTTAAATATATTTAGCGAAGGGCTAACGGAAGAAACATATTATAATTTTTACTGGTTGACAAATCCTCTTTACAGCCAACCTCGAGACGTAGAAGCACTGAAGGCGCTAGCGGCAATGATAGACAAGGCACCAAAACGACGAGAAGATAAAATGCAAAATAATCAGCAAACAAACAATTATCGTCCCCAAACAATTATAATCCTCATTATATCCACCGAACATTAACTATACGATAAGAAGGTTCACTCTCCGCGGCGGCACGCCTACAGTGTGTCTCCTTCCTCGCGCGAAAACTGGCAGGATATTGGCAGACGACCTTTGACACGGCGCACACTCGTCGAATTTCTAGGAAAGCTGGCCATAATAAGGTTTACCAGAAATAAAATGTCGTGTTTTAGGCAAGGATGCTTTATTGTTGAAATTTTTGATCATCTATATTTATATATAGGGTGTATCAATTATCACTAACGATAAAAATCATATATAAAAACCATTTGTATGCTCTTAGACCGTTTTTAAAAATGATTCAGGAGTCTCATGAGCAGAATGAATGTTAATTGGACGACAGAAACACGCTGATGAGGGCCTGCGAATTTGCCATACAAGTACTACAGAGTTATCGCTATTTTAAAAATTGTATCTCATAGTTACCAAGCTAGTAAAAATATAGAAGCATCAGTGCAGCTATTGTTCAAAAACATTTGCTTATATTCTGACTGTCCCGAGGTACCATCAAAGCCATATTTACAAATTAAAACTTAGTTATACATTTTATCTGCTGATTCAGCTGAAGTATTTATTACCTTTTTTGTAATATTATCAGTCTTGCACCAGTATGGTGCAATAATGATTCTACCGAAGTTTCAGCTTCAGTTTCACTTACTACAACATTATGGGATTAGGGGTGGGCAAAATAATCGATTATTGGATTAACTTTTAAGAAATTATCGATTAATCGACTAATCAATTAATATTTCAGAAAATATTGATTATTCCGATTAATCGATTATTAGTTGATTAATTGTTTATTTCGTTTAATCGATTATTTTGACAAATCGATTATATCGATTATTTTGATTAATCGATGACTTCGTTTAATAGGTTATTTCAATTAATCGATTATATCGATCAAGCGATTGTATCGAGAATAAGCGATTATTACAAATAATCGAACATCTATTATTACTTTTAATAATCGTCCAGCCATAATTGAGATAACATTTTTTTTTGGCCGCTAAAACTGTGTCGCACGAAGAATATAAGTTAAAATATTTTTGTCCCGCTTACGTTTTGATAATTTTACACTGATGCTCAGACAAATTGGCTTCTACAACTATTAGAGCTAATACTTCAACATGCGGATAAGTTACAACATGATCTGTAGCTCATATAAGCGTCATAAGTTAACTTCTGTGGTGTTGGATGTTCTCCGTCTTTTGGACCGCTCACTACCCTCACTGAACTGTTTTGAGTCCTTTTACAATATATATTTTTAAATTTTACAACAGTTGTAAGCAAAATTTTATTGTTTTTCGAAAAACCTCTCTTTGATCCTACTTGATTGATTCCACTTGGAAATATATTTATAATAAAAAGTATTGCAAGTCGATCTAAACTCATTGGGAAAGTCTTGGTATCCTGTCAATTCAGATTTTTTAAATTTCAATTTAAGAAAATTTGTATTATTACATTGGCCGAGAAAACTTTACGTTACAGATAAATAACTTCGATCTGAAGCAAAGGAATAAAAATAATGAAAGATTTATTCTTGTAGGACTAGAACAAGTTTTTTCATAAATAAAAAATAAATTTTTAATTTACTTTTCCTTAAATTAAAATTAGAAATCACGGTAATGTCTGGGGCTATCGTGTTAAAAAGAGAAAAAAATATTAATTAAAATAGGTATTTTCTTGAAAATTTTTACGAATTTATGCAAATATAAAATAAGTATTTTAATAAATATACAGTAAAGATATTGTGCGAACCTTTTAACCAATTTTAAAATCACCCATAACGACAAAATTTGATTTAAATATAAAAAATGGAGCAAATTCGAGCAAGATTTTCTTGATCGTTTTTATCAGAATCGTAATCTACATATTACGGTATATTTGTAGTCGGAAATATGATGAAGTCATTAACAAAAAAATATATATATTACGAACTTGCAATTATAGTGATTTCATAAATATATCAATGTTTTACATTTTAAGTCACGCAATAAGCAGAAAAATTAAAATCTTTTTAATATTAGTTATTACATACCTTGAGTATTGTTATAAATATCGAATTAAAAACGTTAATAGATTTTTGAAACAGCCAGTTGAATACAAACTTTATCAAAATATTTATTTTATGAAAATAATAACGCTAATAAAAAACCGTAACGTAAGTTTGACAGGGTGGTGCAAACATTTCAAAATATATCAATTGTTTTTTCCAAAGCGAACTAGAGTACTAGAGTCTATAAATAATTTCGTCATAAATTTGATTAAAAATACTCAAATCGGAAATATCGTTTCTGGCCAGGTTTTATTGAAATTCGACCTGTGTGCGGCGAGAGCCCGCCAATCGTTACCAAGGAAAACCCTACGATTCCTTTGTAGCTGCCGCGATTGAGTGGTTCTTATTATCGTATAGTTAATGTTTGGTGGTATAACTATCGCCCTCTAAATAGAGACAATTGCCGTCATTCATATAACTATCGTCCTCCGAATAACACAAATAATTCAAATTTCAATCCTCCAAACAAATACAGCATATATAATTATAATACGAACATACAAAATATCCTTAGAAGGCAAGAAATGTCACAAAAACACAATTGCAACTTACAAAGGCTCCCAAGAGATACAAATAATGTTAACCAAAATCATTATAGGGAGGCCTATAGAAATACCTCTAATAACCAGAAATTCCATGCCTGCGGAAAATTGGGACACTTCCCAGCATCTTGCAGCAGAAATTACCCAAATGGCGGCGTATGGCGAAATTTAGCACCCCAGCATCCTAGTAAGAGGGGACAAGCAAAAGAAAGGCATACTTTGCATCACAGCAAAATTAAACAACAAAAATGATACGGCAATAATAGATACTCGATCTCAAAACAACGTTAAAGAAAAAAGAGTGGACAACAGGCCTAAAAGATAGAAATAGTAATACAATTCTCATAGGAGCAGGAGGGCATCGTCTACAAGTAATGAGTGAAGTTACCACACCATTACAAATAGAAAACCAACTTACGCTTCAGATAAAAGAGAAAGTAATCAACATTGCACCCGACCCGATATTATTAGGCATGGACATATAAATGTGTTTTAATATTATATTTCTTCAATTTATTTTTAATTTTACCCAATACACGATTTCGATTATTTTCTAAAAATTTTAAAGGATCAATATCTTCTTCATGTTTCTATTTCACTTGGTATAAGTCTTTCTTTTGGTTTCTCAAATATACTATCATCAAAATTATTTACTATATTTATATTATGTATTTTAGATTTACTGCTTTGCAAAATTTGATTTTTACAAACGTCACAATATTTTCGACGTATATTTCTTCTTGGTGTTGAATTATATCTCCTTTCATTTCTATTAACGTTTTTAATATGTGATTGAGTTGATAAATGTTTGACCCATAATTTTTTTGAAATATCTTTTTCACAATCAATACAATATATTTTTATCTTATTTTGATGTTGTAAACTTTTAAGATGTCTGTCTCAGTCTCATTTTAATATATATTTATTACAAGTGTTACAATGACATCTTTATTTATAAGGAATTTTTTTTTATAAAATGTATTTTTGAAACTCACAATTTTTAGTCTCTTTAGAGAAATTATTTTTTATTAGGAAATTGTAAAATTAAAACAGTTTTTAATTTTTATTTAAAAGGAACATTTTTCCGGTACAAATTTTACAATAATAAGAAAAATCGTTTCCATTTTTATAAAATTCTTTATATGCCTTTTCTTCTTGACAACAACTGCATTTTCTAACATTATTAATTCTTCGTTTGTTGATATTATTGCTTAAATGTTTTTCATAACAATGTTCTACATTTTTTTACCACATTCACAGTCTATTATATATTTTTTAGTTTCATATTTTTTTAGCTAAAAGTTTACTTGTACAAGATTTACAACCATATGATAAACCTGATTTATGTTTATAAAACTGATCGTATGATATTTCTTCTTGACAAAAAGTACATTTTTTTACTTTATTAATTCTTCTTCGATGTAAATCAGATTCTAGATGAATTTTAAAAAAATATTTATTTCCAATTATTTTTCCTCATTCACATTCAAATTTCTCCATGAAATTTATATGGAAAAAATTTTATATAAAATGTATTTTTGAAATTTTTAGATATTACAATTTAGATAATCGTATTTCTTCTTCATAAATTCTTTCTTCAATATCATTAACTTTATAATAATTTACATTGGATTTTAAAACTTTAATAATTGTAAATATTTCTTTGGTCCAATTAGTTTTTAATTTATTTCTGAATTGATCTACAAACGATGATAATCTTACTCTATCCCCAATTTCAAATTTATTTTTTAAGTTGGAAATAGGAAAATTATATACAGTTGATAATAAATGATTTTCTTTTTTCTTAGTAACATCTATCGGTTTCATTTTAATAGTTCTGTGGAAAGTATTATTATAAGTTTTAATCATATTTGGTAACCTATTAATCCATCTTATATTTTTATAAAGAATTGGTTTTAACTTATCTCCTAATGTCCTATTAAATCTTTCAACATTTTATGCTTTATTTTCGGTCCCAGTACTATATATATTTACATTATATCTAAAACCTTCTTAACATCTTTATTATAGAATTCCTTTCCTTTATCAACATGTAATAATTTTGGTTGTCTTTCCTGTAAAATTTTTTCGAAAGCGTCAGCAACCTCCACTCCAGTTTTTGTTTTTAAAGGAATTGCCCACATAAATTTAGAGAATGTATCAATAACATTTAAAATATATTTATATCCATCATTTGCTCTTAACATTTGTTTATATTCATTATCCACTGGTTGACGTTTTGTTCTCAAGTTATAAGCATGATCTTCTAATTTTCCTTTTGGTCTATAAAAAGAATATAAATCAACTTGCCAAGTATCATCTATTCCTTTCAAAATTTTTTTCTAACAGTTTTAAATAACTCTTGATTTTTTAATATTTTCAGGAGATTTAGAAATATTATTTTTTTTCTGAATTACATTTTTCACAAATAGATATTCTTCCCATCTTTTATTCTCTTTTATAAATTTTGGTATACCAATACTTTTAGTTTGTTTTTTACATTTTCTACAATAATCCATTTATTTATGAAATTTTTCTTTTCTTCGTTGGAGGGTTATCATTATAACTTTCTCTTTTTCTTTTAGGACTATCTTCCAATTTTTCATCGCAATATAATAATTGTTTTAATGATTCATGAAGTTTAATCGAGTTTTTATAAAAACAAAAACATATTACAAACATAACATGGTTGAGTACCTTCCATTTAATATATAAAAATTTATAGATTTAATAAAAGACGTTTTATTACTTCCACAAATTTTGCATTTTGATTGAAAGTTTTTTTATTATTTTTAGTTTTCTCAATATGAGGATTACATTTGATACAATATGATTTCGTTTCCATTTAGTATAAAAAAATAAATATATTATTTAACTATTTATTAATTCCATAATCTGATAAATTAATCTCTCTTGTATTAAATCTGGAATCTGAATAATTTTAATACAAACCTACAATCTATAGGTCTAAGGCTACGTTATTCAAAATGAGTGGTAAACGGGAAGTCTTTGGATTGTCTGTTTATGGTGTAGCGCCAGCCAGCAGGCAGACACCTACATATTTATAAACCATATGGGGCACCAGCATACAAAAATATTTAGATGGAGTAGGTTACCTGCTGACTTTCAAGACCTTATTCTAGACATTGCAGACAGTTATCGCTGCTCTTTTCCCTAAAGACGAATAATAATAATAATAATAATAATAATAATAATAATAATAATAATAATAATAATAATACACTTAAATGTCGGTTGAAATCAAAGTATGGGATAGATTCAAACACATCTCTTTAAAGAAAAGATTTTTTATAAAGAAAATTATTTTTTTAAGAAAAATTTAATTTATAGATGGAATGCAAGATCTCACCTTATTTTTTATATAATAACTAAACTCATTTTTAAATTCTTCAGATAATTTTTGATATTCTGAAACCAAATCCCGATATACAAATGTATGAAATTATCTAATAAAATTTTCTGATAATTTTTAGTATTGGCTAACTAATTTCCAACTAATTCGATTTAGATTCATTCTAATTAAATCCTCAGATAGAGATTGATATTTACTCAACAATTTCCAATCCAGATTATCTGTAAATATATTATAAAATTTTCAGATCAGCCACATGGAGCTTTAGATATTTCTTTCCAAACTTTTTCACATTCCATTTATTTAGAAAAATTTATTTAATTTCCAAAATAACTGTTTTATCTGCTCCACCAAATTCAATCAATTTATTATCTTGATCACAAATCTTAACTTCTATTTTATTTAGGGAACTATGTTGAACAGGAAACTAAAATATATTTGTAGGTTCATGAATTATTGGTTGCTTAAATTGTGAATTTATTTTATCTGTCTCTATATGACCCATCATTCCACCAGCTAAATTGCAATGAACGTTTAAAGTTTCTACAGGATATAATTTTCTTAGTCGATCTAAAACTTCATTTGATAAATTAAATGTATTTGCGACTTCGTTATATTTTAAATTTTTAATAATTTTTTTCAGATTATCAAATGTATATTGTCCTGGTGGAACGGTAATATTTCCAATTTTATTATTTTTTTCAGTGAAATTTGGAATTAAATATGTACTATAAAATCCTAAAAGACCAATTTTAAAGTTATCATTTAAAAAATGATGTTCAAAATGAAAGTATAATTTAGAGTTGTTACTTGTTAGTTTTATAATCATTTAATATTAAAAAAAATTATTTGTATTAAATGGATATTCTTGGCAGAGTTGAATGTTGTTACAGACTAAAGTTAATAAAAAAGTTGTTAAAGAGAACAAATAAATGAAACAAAATGAAGTAGAAAAATTAAAACATGAAATTGATCAAATGAGATCTCGATTGATGATTCTTTAGAGGATAAAATTAAACAAATTGAAGAAAAGTTAAGCGCTTTTACTATTACCCCAAAATATGTTTCCGTCAATAACAGGAGTATTACTCACGTAAAAAAAAAGAGTATGAACAGGATGTTGTTAATGCAAAACAAGTAAATTTATTAACTGATATTAGATAACAAAATTGAATAATTATGGAATGATATTGAAAAATCGAAATAAAAATTTATGTTATTAAATGAAACAATATCTGGAAAAGAAATTATTTGTCTTTCAAAAAAGTTATAATTTGTATTATAAAATAAGTGTAATGATTTTAATTTTTAAAGTACTATTTAATATCTCTGGCATTTCTAGTTATTATTATTTACCTTTATCTTTATTGTCTCTTGTATCTGCGGTAATAGAAGTAGTGGTAAAATCTATTAAATAAAACGAAAGAATTGTAGAATACAGATTAACTTATAAATTTTATAATAATATGTTAAATCTTTTTAAAGCAAATCAAATTACAAATGAGGAAATTCGCTTAAGAGAAAATAATTTTATAGAGAATATTCAATTTTTTCCAAGAGAAAAGTATATAAAGCAAATTAAATTAAATGGTTATAATTTTATCTGTAATAAATGAATACAAAATATTCAGTCACTCCATTTAAATGTGAAGATAAACAATCTAATTCATTATTCCCATTACCTCTAAGATGTTTACTTGTATTTACCTTAGTCAATGTTATAGTTTGGTTGATTTACAGGTCATACGAACAAACCTAAATTTTTTAATTATGTTTAAACAAAGCTCTCATTATGTTAAAAAAATATGGGAGGACCTTATTGGGAGCAATTAAACAATACAAGGGTTTAAAGAATTTTGTCGTAAATGTTGGAAACATAAACATGGATTTGTATCGATTGATTTAAAAGATAGACGTTATTTTAATTCACTAAAAAGTCTAACGTGACATGTTTTATGTTTAACGTGACGTATTTCATGTTCAGCGTGACATGTTTTAATAAAAAAATCCTAATAAATGGATGATATCAAAATTCGATAGAATTTGAAAAAAGAAATTTCTAAAGCTAAAAAATTAAAAAAAGATTTAAAGAAACATTTTCAGATCAAAAAATTCCTGATAATGATTTGGAAACAATAGTTGAAAAAAATGCTGTTGAAAATAAGAACTCAAAAAAAGAGAATGGACCAATGAGGAACTACAAAAATTAAAAAATATTAAAAAAGAGATCAATAATAAAATTTAAAAATCAATGATAAATTAAATTTCAGGTGAAGAAGATAGACAAAAAGAATTTAAACCAATTACAAATGCATTAAAAAAAGTTGAATCAGCAGTTAAAGAAGGTCAAGAAAAAATGGATGAATATATTAAAACATTAGTTCCTTATTCAGTAATAAATAAAATAGATAATTTACCTTTAAAAACTATTAAACGATCTCAAGAAACAGGAACTCAAACTCCTCCTCTTGTTAGTCTTGGACAGAGAGCTTTTGAGTTTTTACATAGACAATTTGAAAAATCTTTTGGTGTATACTAGGATAAAAATAAAAAAAGTTATAAGATAGGAAAAGAAAATATAAAAATTAAAGATAGTGATATATTCATAAATGGTAAATGGATAACTGGAACAAGAGGTTTATGGGATTTAATAACTTCTCCGAGTTCAATTCCCCCTGCAAAAAATAATTATACAGATGTAGATTTAAAAACTTATTTGAATATTTTACTTCAAACTGAAGCAATTTATCAAAATAATGATAAAAGTAAAGGAAAACCAAAATCAAGTTCTGGATTAAAATATCAAGTTTTAATAAAACCATAATGAAATAAAGTTAAATTTAGATCTTCTTCTGTTGGTACACTCAATCGAAGAATTTCTGAAATTCAAAGTAAAGAAACTCCAGAAAGATCTTTAGATTGGGATCATGGTTATGTTGATCCATATTCACCACTTTTTACACCAGAAAGAGGAGAGGGAATAAAAAAATATACAGAAAATCCTATAGAATTTAAATACATTGAGAATTTAAACAAATTATTAAAAATATTATATTTTATTGCGGCCGAAGAACAAGCAGGTAATAATAATTTTTATAATGAAAAGTTAGGAATTTTACATTTCTTTACAAGAGAATTAGAAAACCTCTTAGATTCAAAAAATGTAACAGAACTTTTAATGTCTTTTGTATCTAGATTACCAAAAAGAGTTGTTGGTTCTGGATTAATAAATGGTTTTATAAATAAATTACCATTTGAAATGCATATACCAGGTTATAATTATTTAGGTCCTGGAACAAAATTAGATGAAAGATTAGCGAGAGGAGATAAACCAATAACTAAATTAGATGAAGCTGCTAAAGAACATGATATATTTTATAAACATCATAAAGATTCAAACACTAGACATAAAGCGGAAGAAGTTTTAGAAAATAAAGCATGGAACAGAGTTTTATCAAATGATTGTAATTTGGGAGAAAAAACAACTGCTTGGTTAACTACAAATGCAATGAAATTAAAAAGACATTTAGGAATGGGTTTACAATAATTTTTATATATTAAATGGAGCACAAAATTAATCTTTCAGAAAATCATAAAAATAAAATTAAAACATGTTATAAAAAGAAAGTACCAGTTACTATTCAATTAAAATCAGATCAATTCTCAAATGGAAATGATAAAATTCTTTTAACTCAAAGACAAAGTAAAAAAATTGAAAAACGTAAAAAAGATAATAAAGGTTGTAGAATTACCCTAAGACATGATCAACTTAAAAAAAAATCATTCTGGTGAATTTTTACCTTTAATTTTTGCTGGACTTGGTGCTTTGGGGGTCTTAGTTTCTGGTGCAAGTGCAATAACAAATGCAGTTACTATCAAAAAAGCAAAAATAAACAGTTAGAAGAACAAAATAGACATAATAAAGTTATGAAAGGAAAAGGATTAAAAAAAAGAAAAAATAGTTCCATTAACTAATTTTGATATTATAAAATTTGGTAAAAATATTAAGCATTTTAGTGGATGTTTTATGAAAAATGAGTTACCTAAAAAACATAATAATGATGAATCGGGGGTACTAAATTTGGAAAATTCTTATCAAAATGGTTCTCATTGGGTTTGTTGGTTTAAAGAAGGAGATTTTAAATTTTATTTTGATTTTTATGGAGATGCTAATCCACCTAAAGAACTTGTAAAATATTTGGGAAAAGAAAATGTTTACCATAATGAAAATAGGATTCAAAGTTATAATGACCCACCTGTTTGTGGTCATTTGTGTTTAAAATTTTAAAAAAATATGAGTAAACTTTAGAAATCTTCAACTAAATAAAATAATTGAAAAAATGAAAAATGAAAAATGTAATTAATTTTTTTCTAAATAATTGGAAAGTGTTTTTGAGAAATATTCAAAGTCCATTGTAAGATCTGAGTATCATAATTATTTACCACTTTCAAAGTTAAATCTTAAACGTGTTAATAAAAAAAACAACTTTCAAAATTGATGAAGGAGATGGATTTGTAAACGTTAGAAACGCTAAGTATGATCTTTATGGAAAATATTTACATGAAAATGGGTCAAATTATGGAGCTAATTCTAACGTCAAACTAATTGATAATTTTGTGGCTTATTTGTTTACACATATTGAAATTAAAAAGCATAATAATCTTTTGGATGAAATATAATATCCTGGTCAAGCAAAGCAAGTACTGTAAAAGGCACTGTTAGATTTTCTTTGGATAATAATGGACCCACATGTAATTCAGGATTTCCATCTAGATTCACAGGAGGTGGTTATTTTCAAGTTGTAGGATTTATCTAATTTTTGATTGGGATTTTTTAAAGATATTAAGGTTCCAATTTATAAGGGTAGTTTTGAAATTTATTTTACAAGAAATAATGATCACGATGCTCTATTCAGGTGGGCAAAGAGAATGTTATTCAAGATGAATCAACTAGGCCTGGAAATGGTAAAATAGAAATTGAAGATTTTATAATTAGAATCCCAATAATTAAATATGATGATATCAGTAAAGTTCAACTAATAAATGAGCTAAAAACTCTATCTCAACAAAACCAATATAATTTTGTGTTTAAATCTTGGCAATGTATCCAACAAAAAATTATATCTGGGAAAACTTTAAACTTGGATATTACAAATAATTATCGAAATATTAGAAATCCTTTATTCAGTATGGTTACTTTTCAAACAAATAAATTAGATAATCAAGATAAAGAAACAAGTGTATTTGATCATAGTAATGTTAGAAATGTATGGTTTGAAATTAATGGAAAAAGATACCCAGAAGAATTGGAAAATTTAGATTGGGATCATGAAAAATTTGCAGTTGGTTATGATATGTATATGAATTATAAAAGAATTTTTTACAAAACACATTTGGAGTTACCTTTAATATATTTGAGTCCAGAACAGTTTAAAAATGCAAGACCTATTTATGTAATCGATCTATCCAGGCAACTAGAAAATATCTCGGAGTCTAGAAATGATATCATTTTACATGTTGATTTTGATAAAAATATTAACCCACCTAGTGGAAATAATGAAGGTACAATTGCTTATATTTGTATGGATCCAGTTTCTGATTTTTCATATGATATTATAAATAATACAATAAAAGAAAATTATTAAAAAATCTTATTTGCCCGGACTATTACTGATTTTATTCTTAAATTGTTTTAAACTAAGGAGGGCTAGAGGAAAGGAGATCAAACGCAATGTTATTATTTTGCTCATGATTTGTCGACGGTAAATGAGCTTAAGCTCTCACCGCCAGATGGCGTCCGTATCTTATGCGATAGGAAAAATACATGGTTTCTTATGGACATAGTGGAAATTTTTCAGTTTTTTCTTTATTGGAAACGTATTATTTGATGTTATTTAACCCCTAACCACAGCTTTAGGTTATTTTCGTCGATTTTGAGGGAATTTTATTAAATTTTATATGCATTTCAGCTCAATTTTCAGCTTTAGTGTTTTGGGTTATTTTCGTCGACTTTGAGGGACTTTTATTAAATTTTATTAAATTTTATATGAATTTTAGCTCAATTTTATTAAGTTTTATAGGATTTATAAAAAATTGACTGCGCCAGGACTAGTACATTGTATACTACTTACGCATACCGTAAATGGGAAAAGAAGCAAATGCTTTGTTCTATGTTGGGGTTTGGAACCTTCGGCAACATGCACTGAAACAGCGTTTTAGCCACAATACCGAAACAGAATTTTTGCACAGGAGATGATTAAATCATCTCCTGATGATGCTAACATGGTTAGCGAAACGCGCGTCGAGTGCGACAATTCTGTATCGGTATTGTGGATAAAACTTTTTAAATGCTTTGTTGTGACAAATAAAGTATTTATTTGCTTAGTTATATTACGGTTTTAACCAAAATGAGTAAGTGATTTTTGTGAAAAAAAATTTAAATTTTATGAATCACCTGCAAATAAAATTAAAATAATTGCTAAACAAATATTTGTTTGGCTTATACAAAAAAATATATATTTATTCTTTTATCTTTTAATACAAACAAATGTTTTTATCAGTGTAGTTTTGTTGTAAAAAGCTAATAATAATAATAATGAAATGGATCAATCCGGGGTCAATAGTTTAGATAGTATTAGATATAATAATGATTATATGATAGTCTATATATTATTACGGCCAGGAAAAAAAATCAAGGAATAAATATTTATACGTAATATGGTAAAACAAGGTACATTAGCATGTAGAAAATATTGAAATCGGCTTTGTTCAAAAACTGCCAAAACTGCAAAACTGCTAAAATCATGCAAGAAACCCATGGTGTTCTTGAAAAGCGACAAACTAGATAGGTAGAAATTCTTAACATTCCATTCCCAAGGCGGTTTTGGCAATAAGGGCGAGAACTGCAGCTCCTGAAAAATGAATCGAGTGCGGGGGGGGGGGGGGGGGGCTAAAGGTAAAGAGCATTACGCTGCCAGTTTGTTCATAGGTAACTTATTTTATTTGGAAAATAATAAAAGTTTAGAGCTTGTAAAAATAATTTAAAAGTAAACTAAAAAGAATTCGTCGCTCAAGGATCTGAGCAGATGGTTTGGTCGAACATATATTGAAATATTCACGGCTGCAGTTTCGCACAGCCGGCGTCATAAGAAGAAGAAACTAAAAATGGTTAGTGAAAGGGATCAAACCTACCCTACATAAATAATTTAAATGTTCCTATAATATTATAGAATTTTGTTGTTGTTGCACCCAAGTGCATTTGAAAACGCTACAATTAAACGTCACTTCAACCGCTAAATTTAAACAAGCCGAATGTAACCGAAAGAGGCGTCCTCGTAAAAGAGACAGCATATGTGACGCGTCGTACGCCGCGCAACGTCAACAGGGTATAAAACGGCTCAAGCGCCATACGGACTAAGCTTTGGTGGCATCTATAATTTCTCCACGTTTAAATAATTAGAAGAACTCTAGCAACGACCACTGCTCAATTGCGAAAAGAGTTTTTCTAATTGGATGCCAACGCCCTGTGCGCTTGGGTAGCATCTTATTTTCGCGTTTTCTATAATTAGAAGAACTCTAGCAACGATTACTGCTCGATTGCGAAATGGTTTTTTCTAGCTGCATGCCATCGCATCTGTGCGCTTGAGCTGCATCGTATTTTCGCATTTTCTTTAATTAGAATAGTCAAAATATAAAGTAAAAATGCCAAAACGTACAATAAAAGCCAAACCAAATCGGGCCAGCAAAGAACCTCAAAGCCAGATTCGTCAAATCTTAGGTGAAGTACCATTTATTTGATTTATTTAGTTTCGCGCTACTTCTTATGACTATATCCTGCATAAACCGGGTTAATGTTCTAATTGCATGCCAGCGCTTTGTGCGCTTGGGTAGCATCTTATTTTCGCGTTTTCTATAATTAGAAGAACTCTAGCGATGACCACTGCTCGATTGCGAAAAGAGTTTTTCTAATTGCATGCCAATGCCTTGTGCGCTTGGGTAGCATGTTATTTTCGTGTCTCCTATAATTAGAAGAACTCTAGCAATGACTACTGCTCGATTGCGAAAAGGGTTTTTCTAATTGAATGCCATCGCTTCTGTGCGCTTGGGTAGCATCGTATTTTTTGTGTCTTCTATAATTAGAAGAACTCTAGCAACGACCACTGCTCGATTGCGAAAAGGGTTTTTCTAATTGCATGCCATCGCATCTGTGCACTTGGGTAGCAGCGTATTTTCGTGTTTTCTTTAATTAGAATAATTAAAATATAATATAAGAATGCCAAACTTACAAGAAGAGCCAAACCGAGTCGGGCCAAAGAGCCTCAAAGCCAAATTTGTCAAATCTTAGGTGAAGTTCAATTTATTTAGTTTCGTGCTACTTTTTATGACCCTATATCCTGCATAAACCGGGTTATTGTTATAAACTGGTGAAATAGGCCGATCAGCTTGAATATAAGACATAATTAATTTCCAATTTTAACATAAACACTCATAATAGTAAAATACACTATTAAGGAAAGTAACTAACCCATAACCCAAATCCCCCCCCCCCCTCCCAAAAACGTCCCAAAATCCACCCAGATCCACCCCCAACCCACAAAAAAAAACTAAAAGTATCCTATGCGCACTTCCCCACTCCTCAAATTTGCCTATATAAGAGAAAAACCTTGAAGCAGTCTATATAACGTCGAACTGCTTTATACCAGTCAACATTGTTTTGCTCCAGTGTACCAGTGTAAGAGTTAACTTAATTTTTGAGCAATGGCTGAGAATCATCAAATTGAAGAAGCGGTCATGGCTCGTGAAATGGAAGAAGAAGTGGTCGATTACGATCAGATTGTGAATATATCGGCTGAACCACTGAGATTCGAACACTCGTGTACCGACCTGATATCTGCCCATAGACGACGAATAATGCTATTAAAACTAGATCCAAACGGCGCTTGGGAAGATGATAATAAGAAAATGATGATGATGATGATGCTGAAAGCGGCGGCGAAGGAGCTGTGTGGGACATGAGGGTGATGCGTGTGTAACCAAACTAAGTGCGAGTGATACCAGAAACAATTTTAGTGATAAGGATGTGTGTGTAATTCAAAGTTATGGTAAGATTGTGTCGGATGAATTAGGGACATTTACCCTGTGTTTAAGTTGCAGTGTAATCCAGTGGGGCGGGGTCATGTAGAGGAAGTCAACTGCCATAATAAGAGGGCATTTGTTCGGAGTGTAAGTGATCTTTATTGTGCAGTATGTAGACAACCTCGTTTCATTTTAACTTCAGAAAATGAATGTTCTTCTTGTAATAAATCGGAGAGAGTAGTGTTAGTTAATGAAATGATGAATTGGTTGAGTGTAGAATGTAGTTTGTATGTAGTTGTATATGAAGTTTTCCCTCAATAGGTTAGGTTAAGTTAGGTTAGGTTAGATTTCCATTTTTCTAAAATCTATTATTTAGTGAATTATGTATATTAGGTTACTAGTTCTGATTTTATTACCTACAAAAATTCCTTATTGTAAATATTTATGTTTATAAGATACGTGTGCTTAGAAATATACCCAATTAAATTGTATTTTAGATTTTACTTTTAAGTTTGAACAACTACTTTTACCTTTAACTAGGGTGCCATGTGTGCTATGTTTTAGGTATTCAAAATATGATTTGAAGTGCCATAGATGCAAACAAGGATTGTATCAAATCAAATTACCAGAAGTATGTCTAAAATGTAATGCTCAATACCAGACCTTTACATAATAACTTACTACTGCTGCAGCCCGATTCTATATACAAACGCAGCATTTAAGCAAATATTCCCAAGTTTATCAATGGATTAGTCGTAATTATTGTTGACTATGAACCTTGAGATCATAGTTTTCTATCATGATTCCCGGCGTGGTTTTACATACTTTTATTAACCAAAAATATATAATTAATAGTAATATTAGAATAGCCGCGGTGATGATGCCTGAGATTACAAATGCTCGGTGGGATACTAAATGTTGGGTTAGCTAACTGATGTCACACCTTAAAAATAATATAGCTCAAGTCGCTGACTGACTGATATTAACGATGTCATCAGGGTCGGGAAATTATGGTGGATGAGGTCCCTAATGCATTTCGCGTCGCGGAGCCCTAAATATACTATAGCCCGGGTCGGTGATGCTTGCCAAAATCTTTATTTTCCCTAGGCAGGCCAGTTCATGCTTGGCACAACAAATATCACATCAGACCATAACGTTTCTTATGGAGATTTACATGTAAATGGGCAAAATTGCAGGTGAACTCTGCTTGCTTATCTACTCCCACCTAACAGAAAACCAAAACTAACCCAAGATACCCTTAATTAACCAGGGTTAATCTGAGTTATGCAATAAACATGCTCCCATTTGTATTAAATTTGTATCTATTGACAGTGAGCCCCTCCTAGCGTACCTAACTACTAAAACAAAGCCAAAAAATCATTATTTGTAAGAAGTTTTCGTCCCAAAGTACTTTTAAACAATCATCTGTTAAGTACGGGCTGACTGTATTCAACACGAGGCCGTTATAATATTTAAACGTTGCCACGTTTAAATCTTTTCGGACAAATTCTCAAATTACCCCTCATTTCCCGAATAGCCCCGTTCCACGGTAACAGAAAGTTTGGGTACTCATTGAATAATTTGAGAAATGTAGGTCATCAATATCATTAAATCTGCTATTAACAATAATTTCTTAATTTTTTAGGTCTACAGCCTTTGGATAGAGAAGATTGGGGGGAAAGAATTTGAAGACAAAGCCCTTAGACATGGTTCGCAAGTCCTATCGCACCTGTGATATTCACTTTGCACCCTCAGCTCTCATCATAGGAACTCTGAACAAATCTACCCTAAAGCAAGATGCAATTCTAACTTTGTTCCTGGATAGACCTCTAGAGAAATGTATGTTAACTGTATTATTTTTTGTTCATAGGAAAAAGCATTCAAGTAAGTTCAAGCAGTTAAAGTTTCAATATTTGTTGCTAGATTCTCAATGTGACAAGGTGAAACATGAAAAAATTGTCCCAGATATGCCTGAGCAGACAAGTGAGGTGCCATCTACTTCAGCATATGCGAAGCCTCCAAAACGCCAGCCTTCAACACCTGTTAAGAGACCTCTTATAAAGTGTATACACCAGCTAAAATCACAAGTATGTAGGTACAATAATGATGTCCAGGTATCTGAAAATTTAAACTGGTTCTTATGACACTGAATAATTATTATTAACTGTATAAAAATCAACAATATACATAACCAGAGACACACAGTTTATATATGCCCTATTCAATGTTCATTTTTAATTGTTGTACTTTCACATGCCATGAACGAACCATGAATCTGCTGTATTTTTTTCACAACAGCTTTGTCAATAATAGAAATATTTAGACTATTAAGGATATTTAGAAATTGAATATTTCAAAAATTATCCACAATGAGACGTTTTTTATTTCAAATTAACCCTTAATGCAAAAAATGCTTTGATCAGCAATTGTTTGACATGCTCTAAATTTTGACAAACGCATGGCTGGTCTGACAAAATGAAGACCACATCGAGCAAAGAGTGAGGAATCTCTTTGCCCGATGTGGTCTTCATTTTGTCAGACATGCGTTTTTTAAAATTTAGATCATATCGAACAATTAGAATAAATTTATGCCAATGTAAACGTTTCAAACCTCCCGCCATTCTTATTTAATTAGTTCCTAAACTCACCAGATGGCGCTAAATGTTACAATGATTCAACTCGTTATACAGAGTTGCCTATCTGTTTTTTAAGTGTTTTAGCTATGGTTGTGATGTGTAGTTTAAGTAAATTAAAATGAAAGCCTTACTTTATAAGAAAAACTCTATAAAGCTGTGTTTTCTGTATCGTTAAGCTCTTTAATTCTGCTCACTCAGTTATTGATTTGTCAGGGAGCCCACATCCAAAGGGGGGTCCATTATGAGGCTGGATAAATAATATTGCCTATTTTTTATTAGAGTAAATTTGATCTTGAATTTAGGGGCTTACGAGCATGTTTTGCACTGAGGACTACTTCTACATGGATCCGCTCCTGTACTTATGCACCAATGTTTGTCAAAAATACTTATATTTTTTAATAAAACCTTCCGTATATAATTGGATTTGTGAATTCTGCGACAAATACCTGATATAGGGCATGCACTAAATTATCCATTATAAACCACTATGCTTACTGTATTGTATTGTGATTTTGCAAAATTAAAAATATCTGAGATCAGCATTTTTGAGGGAGTAGCACGAAATAACTTAAGTCACAGTTTAGGAAAAGCTGATTCAACTATTAGTAATGCAATATCAATAAAATACAAATATTAATATTGTATGTTCAAATATGTAATAACATGCAGAGTTATTAATTTAAAAAATAAAATTTTGAATCTCCACGTTATTCTGTGCAGCCCTTCATTATTTAAATTACTCTTATATTAAATGTTGTTGGACCAGCTTAACCTGTCGTAACTTTATCGTCTAACTGGCACTTTTTACGAAATAATCCGTTGTTCAGGAAATTTATAAAAAGTCAAGTGATTTTATTTCATTTATAGATTGTTAATTTATCCAATAGTAGTTAGCATATCTAAAATATTAATAAACCATAAGTAAATACTACTTATAAAAACACTGAAAACATGAATTTTGTACCTTCTTGACAGCGGCTCCTTAATTCGAAAAACACCAACACAACTACCACTTTCACAAAAAGGCAGAAGATAATTTTCATTGTTATTTTGAGGAGGTCATCGGGTACGACTCATCTCATCACCTAAACCGAAGAAAATTCTACTACGAACACTATAATATTCTTTGCCACCTATTTCTATAATTGCTTTATTGCTGCGGGAAACATCTTATTTGAAAACTTTAATAGTATTGAAAGAATTCAAGGCAACAAGCTACGTTTTGTCTTAATTATAGAGTCACATTAAAATTTTAAATGTAAATTTTTATAACAACGAGTATGCAGATACTTTATCTATCGAACGACAACTAGAGAATGTGTAAAATTATTGTTTTTATAATACGCCAGTTCAATTTAAAATGCTTGCTACACAACTTAATAATAATTGACTGCTGCTAATTATGCACATTCCAGTTTTTCAACTTTTTGTTTGGTCCAACCTTGTTAGCCGTGATATCTTCTCCGACGCATAGGCGCAGCGCAGTAGGTACAAATTTATTAAAATTATTATACTTAATTGCGTTCTGGTCCCGATTGGATATGAAGAATTTATTTAAAAAATGCAGCCAGTAGAAATTTTTGACTAGGGTTGAGCGAAATAATCGGTATTTTTAGATAATATTTTAATTATAAGTGGATTAAGCGATTGATCCGAATATCGAGAAATCGATTAAGTAATCAAAATAACGATAATCCGATTAACGGGTATATGGATATATGATTTTTCAAAGTACTTAAACTACAACACAGTTTACGCACAATACCGAAATATAATTTTTGCAATTGACGCACGTTTGTGCGAAAAGCATTAATCATCACCTGATAATTCCTAACTTAGTTAGCGAAACGTGCGTCGAGTGCAAAAATTCTATTTCTATTGGTCTTGTGGTTAAAACTGTGTTGTAGTGCATTTTGCCGAAGGATCCAAACCCCAGCTTAGTTAAGGTACTTAGACTCTAAACAATTCCTATGTCTGTAAATTGCTGAGTTTATTGTTACAAAAAGTTAATTTTAAAAGATAATTTTTCGGAAACCAATTTTTCTCTAACATCAGGAAAACATCACTTTTTTTCACCTAATAGAACTAGTAAAATTCGTACCTACTTTATGTTGATGAAAAAGCTCAATAGAAGCATAAGTCTTTTTCCTTCTATTGACATGTTTGTACTATTTTCAGGTCTAAAAGCTAACGATTTTCTTACTATACAAAAATGTGCTCGTTTCTAAGCATCACTTTTAATCCTAGGCTTAAATGTTCTACTTTTAATCTTAAGATTAAAAGTAGTTGCTGTTGAGCTTTTAAATTAAAATTTGAAGAAAAAAACATTGCCTATTCCAAACATAATAAAAGAGATTAATTGATTATTTATTTGTTTATATTGATATTAAAAGTACAGTTGGAATAATTATTGCCAAAATTTAAAACGCCACTGAAAGTATTACTATCAATTTTGGAATAATTCAAATGATTTTAATTAATTTTAAACCAGTTTAAAACATTCTCAGTATTTGTTGATGTTGATGAAATATCTGAACAGAAACTTGTACTCTCTTTGTCAGGCTATAATATTTTTTTCTGGCAGTATTCTCTTTGTTAATACGTGATTCTTTAATGTATTCTTCTGTTATGTTAGAAGTGGGGTTACGGCCAGCGTCAACAAGAAGTGTAGCAGACGTTCTTCTCAACGAATATCCAGTATATTTTTTCAATTTTCTAAGTTTACAAATTTTGCAATTTCTTGCGGCACAACACTAATTTTGTGGATACCAATAACCAATCTCTGACATTTTCCATTAACACCCTTAACAAATAAACGACGTTTCTGTAATTTTGTGGCCGTAGGGCAACATATTTTCAAAATAATGTTCGCCTGTAAACGAACGAGGTTTCTTAGTTTTAGTGTGTAAAAATTTTATGATTAAGGCTGAGGCCATATCTGAAACGTCATTAATTTTCAAATTAACTAATTCGTACCAACGCATCGCACCTGCAATTCCTAATATTACATCATCAAATATAAATTATCAGGGGCTGTACCCAGGAATCGATCCACTTCCTCCTTTGTAAAAACTTAAGATTTTTTAGGTATATATCCATCATTTTGCCTTTTTAAAAATGTTCGTAATTTTGAATATTTACTAATATCCACATCATTCTCAATATCCATAGTAGATTTTAACATCGACCAATGCGACCAAAGGGCGGATGGCTTGACACTCTTCGATAAATTGGATAAATACATCATTAGAACACTCTCCGCTTACCTTTGCATATTTTTTCTTTACACCAATCCATCAGTCGCGGATATGTTAGTTCATAAATCTGGCGAGATTTTGGTGACAAGAGATTTGGAAATACTGCTTCTGTACTCTCCAATATATCCGCAGGTATATCAGCATCTAGTCCAGGATTCATTTTCGAAACTACTGAGGAAATAATACGCTCGATTGTAAATATATGTATACTTGACAATCAATATTTACCAACAATCACCATATTTATGACTACCTACCTGCCATCGCTGTTATAGGTAGTCAAATTGATTACCAAATTATTTGAATTATTAATTTTAATTTGGTTGGACAAATAATGCTTTTTTTCTTCAAACGTCAGCAAATCCGTCATTACTCGACTTTGTGGGCGGCCGTGAAGTTTCATTTTTCCTCCGCCGGAGCTTTACTTTTCACTTTTTCGCCGGCGGAGGTAAAAGTGTTACCATAGCAACATAGATACAAACAAAAAACAAAACAAGCGTCAACAACTCAAGAATTATTAAACTAAAAATTTATCACTCAATTTGTGCACTGCATTTCTAAAAATCACTATTTTAGGAACAAATTGGTTATTATTTAATCAAACTTACTCAATAACTGTTTATCAATACTGAATTAAAACGCAATCGGAGACGCAATTTTAGAAAAATAATTATTGTTGACAGTGTCCACTGACAGCTTTATGTTACATTACTATAGCAACAACTTGTGCCTATTCACCGACCCCGCGCCGGTCTAAGCCGACTTGCGAACCTACTTATCTTTAATAATTATTATTATTACTATTAAAAAGAGATGTTTTTGCATTAATTTGTCGACATTGAAGAAAAAACAGCATATTTTATTTGGAGGAAAAATTACTTGTCATGGCTTGCTCTCTATTAACAGCCTCACTCCGTTCGGCTGTTAAACTCGAGCGCGCCATGAAAAGTATCACTTTTCCTCCATATAAAATAATATACTATTGCATTACTCGTAAATAATGGTGCAGGTTTAATGCTTATAATATACTATTTCTGCAGCTGCAGCCTCCAGCACGCAGCGGTAGTAAAAGTAAATATGTGACACGATTATCAGTTTTTGAGTATGTCATTATTTCCCCGTTCTGGAATCATAAAGAAGTATATTAATGTTTAATCTAATATTTTATAATTTGAAGAAAAAATAGCATGTATCATTCGAAGTAAAAGTCGCTCCTTTCGTCCGTCAAGCGTACAGCTTCGCCACATAAAGCATCAATTTTGCTACCAATAAGGTCTCAAGAGACAAAGTAAAAGTTCCACTTCATATTAATGAATAAGCCCAACGGTAGCAAATTACTGCATTCCCATAATATCGAAATACCCTAATTTCAAACGTTCTGGAATCAATTTTCTCTGAGATCAGTATTCTCTAGTCAACCGATAAAGATTCCATTTAAACCCATAACACCACAAAATTATCGGACTAATCGTCAAGTATTTGGAAACCAACAAAATGTATTTTTACGGAAAAATTCCAAGAAACCCACAAACAGACGAATCGCTATACTCACAAGTCGCTTTGGCTCCATGCAAACAACACACTTCCCGAACAGATCATTCAAAAATAATTTTGTTGCCAATAATGTACACGAAAATCTCTTGGTATCAACAGAAGTAACCTATATCACAATCCCAACTAACACGGCAAGGAATACCTTAACGAGCATCTTGAAACTCAAGAGCTCTATTTTTACGAACAAGAACAATGGGAAAGCCAACCCCCAATTGAATAATCGACCGAAAAGAAAATAACGATGACGAAAATGTTCTTGTATCACAATTAAATAACCAGTCTTAAACTTAAATAGCTTTCAAATATATGCACTTTTCTATATTCGGCTAAAAAATTCCCCACCAAAACTTCAAACAGATACAGGAAGCCATACGTTTTTCATAAGACCAATTTTAATTGAAGAATACTTTCCAGAGCACATATTATATTACTCAAATTGCATAAAAAATACGTACAGTCGTGCGCATTGAAACTGGGACACCCCCATGACAGATCTTGTCATTTTTCGCAATTTTTGGTAAATCAGACTTTTACCTGCTAATAGGGCATGTCCATATGACGTACATTCATTAGGTTATGTTTTATGACTTTGTCATCGCTTTTTCACAAAATTATTTTAACTATTATTCTTCTACAAAGAGTGATAATGTTCCAGCGAGTTTAGTGACCACAACCCTAAGCAATAATATCGAGAACGTGAAATGTAAAATCAACAAAGGTCCCTATTGAATAATACAAAATTGAACTTGGTTTTTACAATTATTTATTAAAAAAAAACGTAATCGCTGAATAGATAATGCGCATTCCGTGTAATGATACTATTAATATTTTATAGCGGAACCATTTTTTTCCAGAATAGCACATATTCTTCTGGGCATGGAAGCCACTAAGTTTTGAGTATAATCCTCAGGCATTATCCTGTTCCAAACTTCCACGATTTTTGTCCATAATTCCTCCCTGTTTTCGGGTTTAAAATTTGACATTTTTTTACCATCAGTCATTCTCGATCGGATTGGCATCAGGACTCCTACTTGGCCAAGGTAACAAGTCAACCCGATTTGCTTCAATCCATTCTGTTACTCGGCGAGCAGTGTGGATGGGGCAGTTATCCTGCTGGAACACGAACCCATTCGGATACGCAGGGCGGGCGTTTGGAAGCATGACATTCTCTAAATGTTCAAATATTGTTCAGTGTTGAACCTGCCGTCTACTCTTATGCACAGCCCTGCCCAACCTCCCATGCAACCCCAAACATTGACAGAAAATCTTGCGGACTTTTCAATTTTTTGGGTGTACATTTCTTCATATCTAGACCTCGGCGGCCTGTATACTCTTAAACCGCCATTATAAAATGATTGAAAGGTTTTTTCATCAGAGAAAACTACTCTTTGCCAAAAATGTACGTCCGTCACAAGATATTCCAAACACCAACCAATTCTTTGCTCTTTGTTACCATTAGTGAGAAAAGGTTTCTTGGCTGCAGAACGATTACTTAAATTAGAGAGACGTTTAACTCTTCTACGCGCTGTACTGGCAGAAGCTGGAAACCCTGTATCATTTCTTGCGTCAGAAGCGCTTCGGAAATGATGTTCTTCGAGGTAACGAATTAAATAATTGTCCTGTTCCTCAGTTGTCGTCCTGGAAGCCCCACTGCCCTTCTTTTTGCGCCATTTCACATAAACATTGTGCACCATACTTTTCGGTTTCCCAACTCTCACAGCCACACTTCTTACTGGCAAACCCTCTTCAAACAAAGTAATTATTCTAGTTTTTTCGACAACGGATAACTGCGGCTTATTTAAGTTTTCCTGTCAAATTTTACAAACCTCGTCATTGCCGCAGGTATGTGCTGGTACGCAATCGCTCGTTTTACAATGGGAAAAATTTAGTGTCCCACTTTTAATGCACGTAACTGTACAAGGTATGCACCATACCTGGTGCTACAAAAAAAAAATTAAATACAAGATGTGTAGGGTTTTTCATGTATTATCTTTAAAATATCGCGATAACAAACAGAACATTCCATTTATAGAAAATTCTAGACATATTTTATGTTACGATGTTCTATAACTAACGCTAACTGTTTTGAAATATTGACAGATGAAATTTAAAACTTAGAGCGAAATGGTCTGCACTTTTCTCTCTTAGGTGTTCATAGTCGATAGTCTATCATCAACTTCCGGTTTAACCAGAAGTATCTGAAAATCGGAAAAAATATACGTCCAGCAAAACTGGAAATTGGTGCCAGACGATAGATTATGAAAATTGAAGTTCGGAAAGTTCAAACCAATTCGCTCTAAGCTTAGCCGTTTAGATTCTACAGCCTGCCAAACTTGCAAAATTTTCGAAATTCAATTCTCAATATTCAAGAGCAATAATAATTATAGATAGATAAAGGACATTATACATAAAATGCGTCTATAATTTTCCATAAAATTTAAAAATCTAGTAATATATAGGGTTGGAACAAGGCAAAACATATCAAAATTTTACATTTACGATGTTCATTTGTTTTTCGCGCTTGTCATGAAAAATCCTACCAAAGAAGCAACCATAGAATCAGTACTGGTGCTAGTCCGTATGCTGCCAATTTGCTTATTCCGTCATGCCATATCATATCAAATGCTTTGGATATGTCGAGAGCCACCTCACGAGATTTGCCGTAACTCTCGATGACAGATTAACCCAACACAGATTTGAAAGCTTCGCCAAAGTTTAAAATATAAGTTGATTCACTCCACGTCATCGTCAAATTCCACTCCGCCACTCCCCGCCTGCCCGGTAGACTGGTGCCAGTCTACAGTAGAGAGCTAGGTGATTTAAGTTTATTTTAAATTTGTTTACGGTCCGGCGTATAGGCTGAGATTTCAAAAATAGCGGTTTGTTTTTGTGGATTTCTGAGTAAAATGTCTAATCGAAATATTTGTTCAGTAGTTGATTGTGAAAGACGAATGGCAGACAATATATCGCTCTTTAGGTGCCCAAAAGGGTAGGTATGTATTAGTTTATTATAAGCTTTTATTTAACTTCACTTGTATGTTTGGGTCAAATCTTACAAGTTAAATTTGTCCTACTTCCCAGGAGAAAAATATGTAAACAAATAAGATACAAATAAGATATTCGAGCTCACCGCTCCAACAAAAATAGAATGGGCCATACAGGCCAAATGATGTTAAACCTTTATAAAATTTTAATGTGAAATAAATATAATTTAATATGGGTTAATAGTTTGATAAATTATAATTGTTGCCCAGTGAGAAAGAAACTTACCTCTATCCAAATATAGGTCTACACAAAACACCACTAACACAATAATGAAAACAGTTTTGCAAATTCTTCTAGGAGTTGTATGCATTTATATGAAGTCCATCAAATGAGTTATCAACAAAAAAAGGTAACTTTTAATCAGATTTTGTACATTTTCAAAATAATGTAAGATGGGTGCAAATATAGGTTTATCTAAAAGTCTATTACTTTAAATTTTGTGCTAATTAGTTATTGTGGTAAAATTAACGAAATATAGAAATTGCTAAAATGTAGACAATTAGTTTTGCAAAACTTTTTCCAAAATAATTTGTAAAGTTTTACAAAACTATGATGTAGTTCATCCCCAAAACAAATTAAAATAAAGAATTTTGCACGAGGTATTAAATTTCATTCTGGAAGTAAAGAATAATATATTTTACAAATTTTATATGCAATCGTATTTACCGTAATTTTTTTAAAATATGCTGAATAAGGCCTTTAACTTTTCATATTTTTTTGGGACTTCACAAAATATAGTTTTCAAAATTTTAGTAAAAACATATTTCATTATTAAACTCCTCCATCGATTACTTACTAAGCGGGAAATTTTATCTAGGTTTACCAATAGCGCTTTAACCGAAGTAAATCGCATCAAACTCGGCTCTTATTGCCTCAATACCCCTACATTTTTTACCGTCGCGTTGCGTACTCGGCCCGCCTTTGATATGACGATTTCATTGAATTGGCGCTTAGTGAACCAACTTATATTTTTAATTCTGTAAACTTTGGCTTCGTGAAGCGCAGGGAACCAGATTTTTTGACCTTGGTAGACGGGATAACATTTTATTGCACCATAGTGTTATTAGCTCTTGGGAACAGATTGTCTGCACCATAATGTGATCTTACTACACATAATATGTGATCGTTCTAAAATCGTAAAAATAAATATCCGATCTCAAAAGTATTTATATATCTTTGCGTTTCAAAACATTTCCAATATTCTTTGTTCCGGTTTCTGTCAGTCTTGCAGTAACCAACGCCGATATTTCAACAAGTACTTCACTAATTTGAACCAAATTTGGTGGGTGGTCATGATTTGGGCCACAGAAAAAAGGTAATTTCGTCAAGTATTTAAAGAATAAAAATAAAATTTTAACACAATCTACCACCCACAATGGTGGATGAGGTGCAAACAGGGCAAAATATTGAAAATATCATATGGTGTATCTAATTAAATTGAATTTTATCTCGATGACAAAAGTTATGTTAAATACAATAAATACCATTTTTGAAGATTGATACGGGGCAAAAGTAGGATGGGAAAGATGGATTAGGTAATAAAAAACATGTTTTTATTATTTTTATTACAAATATGCTTTGGAGATTCCTTTTTGGCAAGAAAGAGTATCAAAAAGAGTTATAAATACTGATTCCAACTGATAAACAAAATCTATAAAGTTTTCGTTCGGCGACTTTAAACTGCCAAAATTGCTACTCTCAGTGGAATATGTTTTTAAGTGAATGAATATCTTACTTGTGTCAATTATTGCCGATTCATTAAAATCTGCTGCATACGTTTCACAAATATGTGTCTGCAAAGCCCGGTTAATTAAATATCCGTATACGTAACTAAATGCATTTTGAGTTCCTATCTTCTCGTACCTGCAGCTAGAGTCTGAAACGGATACAGCGGCATTCAAATTTTGAGTGATGTCGTTATTCTGGAAAATATTATTTGACACTAATATGTTTTTTATTACGCATGCGTCATAATCAACGATTATCGCAAGCTGCAGCGTGCTAAAATAGTTATTTATGTATTTAGAGCGCAAAGTAACGGATTGCCGCTTGAGAAAGAATATTACTGCGCGGAGCGCAGTAATCTTTCGAAAACGGCAATCTTACTTTGCGCTCGAAAAACACACAGAAATTTTTCTACAGCCGCATTTTTAAAAATTAAATCCATATTTTTCTCTATATTTATTCTGAAATTTGCAAATGATTGTCAGTTTTGACATATTATATTCGGGCTTCGGGCATATTTAGAACAGGAGTGCCAGCAGCAAACTGTAACAAACGCACGACTGTCATATATTTATCTTCGGTTTCCATGACCATTCATAGCACACTCGACGGAAAAAGTGAGATTTTTCTTTTCCATGTTCGCGCTAGAGCGCAAAATAAGGATCCACGGCATTCGTGGATTTTGCGATTTCATTTGAATTTAATATTAGTTATTTTGCGCGCGGCTGTAGAAAAATGATATTTATGATGCGCCTACTTTTTTAAAGGTTGCTATAGAAACATTTGATCACGTCAAATGTGACAGATTAATATATTCGTCAATATTTTCCTTACGTTTAATATTTAAAACATTTTTGAGATTATGGTGCATTCGTAATAAAAAATAGCGTATGATATACGTGTATAGTGTATAAGAGGCCTCTAAAGCCCTTGCGACTTACAAAACACTCCGCTGCGCGTCGTGTTTTGAAATATGTCTCGCGTGCACTTATATCATAATATACTATTTTCTACGAGCGTGTGAAAAGTGATTTACTTTTCGCACTAGTTTGAAAAATAATTTACTTTTCGCATTAGTGTGAAAAGTAATTCAGAAAAGGTTTACATATTTCGAAAAGTCTTTTTTGAGTAATTAAAAAATGACAAAAACTGAATATAAATAATTTTATTAGAACTTTACAAACACAATAATATCACATATTATGGTATATAAGATATCATGGCGTAAAAAAGTTCACCACGAAGTACAGTTAGTTAAATTAATCTCCGACGGAAATTGTTGGTAGGCCACTGAACTTCCGATCGAAGTATTAATAGTCAAAATATGTTTATTAGGCTGTGAACAGGTAACCTCTTTTTCTCCTAGTATCTTCAAGGCTGTTTTTCCTTTATTCTCCACGGAGTGTTTCATATATCCCTTGGCTACAGTGGCCGACTTCCAACCCCCATGACGTTTGAGAGTCAAAATATCTGCTCCTGAGTCTGCTAAGAGCGAAGCAGATGATCGCCGAAATGCGTATTAGTATTTCCTACTATGTGACAGCACGGTCATTGTGCTGAAGTGTAGTAGCAAAACTGAATATCATAGCCATCTTTTGGGGTTTTAAACTATACGCCAATTATGTGCTGAAGTCCAGGAGGAATTTATAAGCATTTGATTATGAATTCATACTGCGCTGCAACACAGGGAAATTAGATGCCTTCGCGATGCAATCGATTTCTAGCAAGAGCGTCGTGGTCTAGAGGTTTAGATGGTTAGGTCTGAATTCGGCGACTATCGGCGGCGGCCCTGGTTCAAACCCCGTTGCTTTTTTACGGTTAAGTTTCTAAATCGTTTTTTTCTTGATTTTGGGCATGTTTTGGGTTACTTTTGGTTAGCAAACACTTTTTTTCTTGATTTTGGGTATGTCTTGGGTTACGTTTGGGTTAGCACCTGGTTAGTTTCCTTTTCTTGAGCCCTCGTAGCGAGCGATGCGAGCGGAGGGCCATGCGAAAAGTGAAATATTTTGCTTTCCTGTATTTTAACACAGTGGAGTGTTGCAGCGCAGTATGAATTCCTAATAGGCGTTCATAAATTCCTACGTGATGTCTGTGCTGGCGCACGGTAGGATTTTTAAACTATCTTGACAAAAATGGTTCATTTAATTCCTTCTGTATTTCAACACTTGTAGTGTTGCAGCGCGGTATGAATTCATAATACGCGTCCTGTATAGCTAGACGGGTCAGGCAATCCAAGGAGAGTAGCTATGTTTTTCGGCATAGCTCCAAAAATATTTATGCCTATGGGCAGTTTTATGGGCACGCCTTTTATATATTGGAAAAAGAATCGATTTTTGGTAATGCCTACAGGACGCAGACGCTCATACTTTCGAACAATCTCCACTAAATTAATTTCTTCAATTGAACCACCACTAATAACAAATTCTCGACAGGTTTTCGTTTTAGTACCAGTTATTTTAATTAAGTAAATGTCACCTTTGTCTGTGACGTCCTCAATAGTCATCCGACACAGCTCGTCTCTCCTACATCCTCCTGCGATTCCAATGATTAGTGTGGCTTTCATGAGCAAAAAAATCGTCATTGTTGGTCCTTGTTAAAAAAATTTTGTTATTTTTTGTGGAAAAAACTTTAGATTTCGTCGCCTTCCGATTTTCTTTCCAAAAAAAATATTAAATTATTGTACCTGCTTATATCAATGTTTTTCTCTTTCGATAACATTGTCCTTAACATGGAATAATGACTCCAAAGGGATGAAGTCTTTTGTTCTGTGGACTTCTGCTGGAAATACGCTAGTAAGATAGTCTCGGTGAGATTCTTTATTTTATTTCCACTACACCACTTTTCGAAACGTTTATATGTATTTTTATATTGGATTCTTGACTGGGCCGGTAGAAGCGAATTCATGGCTTTTCTCGCAGATTCTTCTACGTCTGATGAAGCCAAATCACTGTTTTCTATGTCTGAAGAGTCCATTCTCTCCATTACGTTACTGGAAATAACTTTTTGAGGCAGAATTTTTCGAATCACATACGGTTTGTCAACTCTGCTGACATAAAAAAACAATTTCAAATAAATAACATAGGATCACCATGATGATCTAATTGTTATGATAATCAAAACGACAAATTCAGGTAAATATACAGAAGTAATTTTAAAAAAGCCAATGTTCATTATGCTCGCAGAAAAAATCTTGTAATACGTGTGAAAAGTACGTTTAAGGCACTCGTATGAATTGAAATTTTCAAACTCATGCCTTAAACGAGTACTTTTCACACTTATCATAAATAGCTATTAACTCTGCTAATAAAACTCCAAAATCATCTGCACAATTCATGTGGTCGGAATGTAAAAAACTTTGACAAAATAGCTTTTTAAAGATTCTTTCAAACTGGGTTGGGGTATGGTTGATTGAATTTCTTCCTTACTGCCTTACATTACCGAAGAAGTTTTCCAAACAGTCTTGGTTGAGTCGTCTAGTTTTTAAGTAGATAAATTCTGCATCAGACAGCCTTTGCCAGATAATTTTTAGAGCCTTTATTGTTATCATCCAACAAGTTCTAAATTGGCCTTTTGATGTAAGATCCATATTATTGTTTCTCTATATTTTTAAATCATGCAAAAATTGCCACATTTCGTCTAAATAGATATCTTGGTAATCTAATCAATAGTACCTGCAGCTATAGAAGGAAGTTCACCCAAACTCATATACGTGTGCATTCCGCTTGCGACAGTTCTACTAAGAACTTGCACAGCCAACTTTACTTTCATTGATTCAAAGTTTGTTGGATGGATATGTGAATCCGTCAGCTTGGGTGCACACCTGTAAGGTTGCTTTTTGTCCTCTTCATAAAATTGCTCTACATATTTCCCGGACTGCCATTAAAATGGAACGAGTTTCTCATAAGACAATTTTTTGTGGCCTTTACGAGATGCGGCGGATCAAAAAAATAAAGAAGTGTGTGCTCTCCTAACTGAAATTCAGGAATTTCGACAGTAACATTAACTAATTTTGAAAATTGGACAAAGTTTGTACCCATATCAGAAATAAGACCTTGCACATATAATCCAGCATTTGAGAGTTTTTTAACAAATTCTGATAACATACTATGTATATCGGTAGATATCAGTTGAGTGTTAATGAAAAAGTATGGGATAGGTTGCTTCCAATTTTGAAAAAGCCCTCTTGCCATTACAACTGTAACATTTTGAGCAATTAAAGCATCTTGTTCTTCTTTTCCTATGTCGTGAAATCCAACAATTTCATCGCGACCCAAATGAAAATACAGATTCGATTTTAATGCGGTTTCATCTATGCAAATATTGCAATATTTACCTATTTCCATCATATTTTTTACCTTTAATCCAATTGCATCAAACAGAGAATCGATTTCTAATCCAGGTTTGCAAATAAGCTTTTGCGTTATCTGTTCTAGACATCGCTTTGTTGCAAATAAAGGATTTGCTTTAAAAAGTTGTACGCCTTGGGTCCCAAAAAGTGAAGCTTAAAAAGTATATTAACACGTATTTTTACACGCAGCAGTCAGATTGAGAACATGCACACGGACTATATAGGATTGCTTGAACTAACCGAACACTCTCGAGCCTACGGACTGAATAAGTTGGCGGGTTTACAGTCGGAAACATGGCGTGGCCAAGCGAATCGCGCAGCCCCGTGTTGTCGCTTGACTTTCGGATCTGTGTTGGGACTGTTGGGTTAATCTGTGGGGTAACGTAAGTTAGGAGATCACCTCTTGATCTGTGCTTGACGAAGCTATACTGACGATCGCTTATGATGCCAGTTCGAGATATTTTAAGAGCTGTTCGTTGATCAATTTCTTCCAGAACCATCCGATTTTCTTTCTAACCACATTAAAACATGTGCTGAAAGACTTCACATCGAAGGCATAATTGGTAGGATTGAGGTACATTCCAAACAGTACTATATTTTGTTTAATTGCTGAAAGTCTTTCAAGCTTGGCTTCTATGAAATTTGATCCAAAATGTTATTAAAAAATTATTTAATATCTATAGAAAATTCAGTTGATGGAATTCTGTATGATATTATTCGCTTTTGAAAAACCTGATTTGATGACTTCAACACCTACTTGTCGTCGGATGATCGCATTACTTTTGTGAGTGTTTGTTCGACTTGCCCACGTATTTCTTCGAACTGATTTTTGACATTCTCTATCATATATGAGATTATCTGAAAGAAAAAGACCAAGTAGAAGTTAGTGTTTACAAATTTTAAGATAAAGTAATAAAAATCAAACGAAGTAAATTAAAGCTTATAAATTTAAACCCAAAGAAATAAAAATGTAATGGCACATACGAAGAAATTTTACCATTGATAGGAATGGATGTCTTCATTTCTAACGACTTGCCACAAAAATTTCTAATGTAGCGGACTAAATTGTTCCTTCTAGTAAAAGTGCGCTTAGTGCCTTTAAATTTAAGTTTTGAAAATCTTAAAAAATAATGTTGCCTTTTCATGTGAAGCTGCTTTTACATTCGGCAGGGAAATGGTGAAAATTATTAATATTCATTGCTTTAAATGAAGGGAATGTGGGGAAGGTACCACCTCATTAAAAACCTTTTAATACGATTCCACTTCTCATGTTATTTATTAATATATGAAAATAATCTAAAAAAATAGCCTAATCTTTTTATTTTTGAAAGTGTTTTTTTTTATTTAAATTTATTTTTTACTATCGAAGATTTATTGTTTATTTCGAAAAATGGTTTCTTGTTTGTGTTTCTCTCGTCTCGTTCATGTATTGAGTCTGCATCTCTTTTATTTCGTTAAATTGTTCTGTTTGCGTTTCTTTGCAATAATTAAAACTTTGAATAGAAGGAAAATTATGAAAAAATATGATTTTGAATAGGAATTGAATCATTACTACTTTCAGTGTTATTATATTTTTAAAATTAATTATAACAACTTTCGTTAGTGAGGAGGCAGAAGCTTCAGAAATTACATAATCGCTACCGTCAGAGCGAGTAGGACTATATTGCCCGCAGGAAACTGTTAAATTACTATCGGTAGAATGGTAGAGAATCATTCGTTGTATTAGGCAAAACATCTAAAGATGAATCATTTGATTTGTAATTTGATAAAGATGAAAAAGTTTTTTTGCCTACAAGGTTTAATAACATCATTATCACTAAAAAGTTCGTTTGAATTGTATTACTTTCAAAATTATATATTTTTTATCCATTCGAGAATAACAAGGTTTATCAATCAAACGATGTTTCTAATAATTGTAGTTCCATATTACAATCAGTTTGAGATTTAAAAATCCCCAAATAATCTTTATATTTTATCATATCATTTAAAATTTGCGATGAAATATCATATTCAGCACCAAAAGAAATAAAAACGGAATACCTATATTTTCTTACAAATTTAAATTTTCCAAAACAATATTTATTTTCTCCTAAATTTAAAACAGAATTATTATTTTCCAAAGCAATATTATTGGCTGAAGTTATCTCTACCAATATTTCGCTACGATTTTCATGATTTAAAGTTATTAGAAATATTATTTAATATTATGCCTTCTAGCATATCTTGAATATTTTTAGATCTTTGGCTTAAAACTTCCCTATTGTCACTTAAATTGCCGGAATATAAAAATTTGATAAAACGTTCACTTTTGCACTTTTACAACGATTTATAGTAGGTAGGTTTTCAAGATTGGGAACAACGGATGAATTAATTAGAACCAATTTCTAAAACGACCGAAGTACCAAGCTATTCTTGTGCGTGAATGAAACTTTAATCGCTTTTATATGGTTGTGTTGAGGAAGCAGGTCAAATTTCCATGACAATGCACCAGAATGGTCGGGGTCAGTCCTGCGTATTCCCCGTTTCCGTGTTGAGTACGTTACCAGGTAGGTCGCACACTTCCGATTCGTCTTCGGTCTAGTGTAGACGCGTTCGGTGACGGCTCTTGGCACAGGTCATTGGGCGACATGTGGCCAACGTTTAGTGACCGTTTTTCTTCCCGAGGAAGAACCGGATGTCATAGCCAGCGTAGACTGTGCCTTTCATAGCTTAGCCAGAAGCAATTTTGTGTCTTTCATAGTTTATAGCCAGAAGAAATACCCATTCGCGCCGGTACCCAGGCCGGGAGGGACCGGATGTCCCTGTGGGACCATTTATGTCTGTGCAATTCAGTAGCTTATATTTGTGCAAAGCTCGATGGTCACGTGATGGTTTAGAGCCAGACACTACGTGGTCATCAAGTAATGGAGCTGGCAATTGCCTAGGAGCAACGCCATAATCAAAACCTGGAACCTGGAGGTAGGTCGCAAACTCAACACGGATTTGTGACCTATTTCGACACTACAAAACCGTGTCGATTTCGCGTCTACTGGGCGCGGGTTTGGAAAAAGTATATGCACGTTTGACGATACAAACCCGTGTAACATACGCTACATTATTAATTAATTTCGAGTTACGAAACTCGAAATTAATAATAAACGCTGGATCGATACGGCTCTGTAGACTGACGGCTAGCGCCACGGATTTCACTTTGGCTTTCACATTGCTAGGTATTATTATGGCTTTGCATGGCCCTCCGCTCGCTTCGCTCAAGTGCCAACCAAAACTAACCCAAGGCTAACCCAAACTAACCCAAAATTAAGGAAAAAAGGTAAATTAATAAAAAACAATAAACAAAACATCTGTCGCGAGCGACGGGAATCGAACCAGCAGCGCAAGAATGACACGCAAGCACTCTGCCTTCTACACCACCGAGGAGTTGTAAAAGTTTTGCTAGAACGTATAGACATGCCCTACTTGGTATCGTACTCAGCACGGAAACGGGAATACGCACTTACGACAAACCCGTGCCCAGTAGACCCGAAATCGACATGGTTCTGAGTGTCGAAATAGGCCAAAAATCCGTTTTGAGTTTGCGACATGTACTTGGTATCGTCCTCAACACGGAAGGACACCTAGGTATTTTGTTGCATGAAATTTCAACAACCACCCCCGAACTGTAGACATCTCAAAACATTTAGTGCCAATAAGGACAATACTAAGGTAAATATTATTTAATGACAACTGATTAGTGCCAATATAGACAGTATTAGGAATAGTATTTCATTAAATTAGTGTATAAAATGGTACATTTTAAGTAAATAAATTATTTTATTCAAATTTAATTATTAAACAAAGTTCTATTAGAAAACTAATTGCTTTCATAGGATTATTATTTTATTAAATTAGTACATAAGCAAGTAAACAAAATGACTATTTTATCGTTAGTAGAGTATTGAGAATTCATAAGTAATCTTTTATCGTCAACCAATACAAGATAATAACATTTTGTATTTATTCAAAGTATTATACTAAATATGCATATCGTAAAACAGTATTTAACATATTCAATATAAATATGCGAGTGGGAATTGAAACTTCAATTCTAAAGTACTTTTACATTGTTTAATTACAATGGAAATCCGATTTTAATATTATTGTTGTGTACGCAATTGAAAAACTACCCGTCTTTCCCTGCGACTCTGGTTCGATACTTCACCAGAAAAAGAAAAAGGCCGGAATTGAATTTTGCCCATTATTTTTACACTAATAATATGACTACAGCAAAATTTCAAGCGCGTTTACATTACCACCGCCGTAAACAACTCTTGGAACTCGAATATTTTTCAATTTTTGTCAAAGGCAGCAGGATATTTTTTCCATTTTAAAGGGTTTGTCTGACTCATCATATAACGTATGGTATGCGTAGTTTAATATACAGTGTACGAATAAATTAAAATAAAAGATAAAAATGGATCTAACATCCTCACACCTAAGACACGTTTCATCATCACCATTATCATCATCAAGCGACCAATCGCGTCCACTGTTGGGCATCGATCTCCCGTAGCTTTCTCCATCCTTGCTGATCCTGTGCTGCATCTATCCAGTTTGTTTTTATCCTTTTGATGTCGTCGGTCCATCTGGTTGGTAGACGGCCTCTGCTTCTGTATGCGTCTTGGCGCCGTCGCCACTCCAGTATCCTCTTTGTCGAGCGATTGTCTGAAAGTCGCGCCACATGATCGGCCCAGTTCCATTTTAAGGTTGTTGCACGGGTAACCGTGTCTGTCACTCCGAATCTCTCCCTTAATGTTATATTTGGGATCCTGCCTCTTAGCGACCTCTCCATTTTCCTCTGCGCGATACTTATTCTATTTGTATTTGTAGTGTACTTTGTGAGGGTAAGTGTTTCAGCCCCGTATGTAAGCAAAGGCAACACGCACTGGTCGAATACTTTTCTTTTTAGGAATATTGCTATGTCTGACTTAAAGATATTGCGCAGCTTTCCAAAGGCCGCCCATGTTACGCCTATTATTCTTCTCAATATTTCACGGGTTTGGTTGTCTCTACCAATAGAGATTTCGTGACCAATGTATTTATAAAAGCTTACTTGCTCTATGCTTACTCCGCCTATCTTGATTGCCTCACTCATAACAAGATTTGTCATGTGTTGAGTTTAGTTGGTGTTGATATTGAGTCCAACAAAGTTCGATGCTTTCCTGAACCTCCGTAGCATTTGTTTTGCTTCGTGCATACTGTCTGCCATAATTAAGATACCGTCGGCGAATCTCAGATGGTTTAGTTTTTCGCCATCTATTTTTATGCCCATGTTACCAAAGTTGGCATTTTTTAACATATATTCTAGGAGGGTTGTGAATAACTTTGGTGATATGACATCTCCTTGGCGTACACTTCGTGCAATATCAAAGTCTTGGAAATCATCTTGCAGCCTAACATAAGCTTTTGCTTTTTGATACACGTGATTGATGACCTCGATGTATCTATGATCGATACGGCATTCAGCAAAAGCTTGTAGCATTTTATGATGGTTTATTGTGTCGATAGCCTTTTCGTAATCGACGAAAATTATGCAGTGGGGTTTATTATATTCGATGTATTTTTCGATAAGGGATTTGACTAGTTGTAGATGGTCATTTGTGCCAAATCCGGCTCGAAAGCCAGCATATATATATGCGATAGTAAACTAATGGGTCTGTAATTTTGCAGGTTGATGATACCTAATTTCTTATGCAGTATTATAATTATTGACCGATCCCATTGGGAAGGTGTTGTCCCAGTTTGTAGGCTA
>JAEQML010053211.1:0-40671 GCA_016904865.1 Pissodes strobi | reverse complement strand
GGGTATTTTTGGGTTAGTTTGGGATAGCACTTGGCTAGTTTCCTTCCCTTAAGCTTACGTAGCGAGCGAAGCGAGCGGAGAACCATGCGAAAAGTGAATAAGTTTGGACTGAAACTGGACTGAAATTTGGCAACGTCGGTACGATCTGGGTGAATTAGCCACTCGTGTAGCGGGGCCTCGGTGGCCACCAGTGGCCAGATTGATCCGGATTCGGCCCGTTGCCAAACGCTGTCGGCAAAATTGGAATTTTGTCCGCAGTGAACCTACCGTATATTTATGTATACCGTGGTATAGCATAGATCCGTTAATAGCAGTGCGATTTAAAAAAAAATTAAGCGAGTCTGCTAGTAGTCGAGGTACTGATGTATAAGCATATCCTATATCCACATCATCGAGATGAAAATTTAATGCCACCTTAGGCCGCATGACACCTGAATATAGGCAACCGCTTATTTGGAATTGGTTGCCTATATTCTGGCGTTAGAACGAACAGGTTTTATACTAACGGTTACAGACAGCCTGCAAAACACATTCCCGTCACAGATACCGCCTGACGTGCGTTGTTTAATGTTTACATTTGTAACGTTTGCATTAGAATGTCTAATAGTAAGTATACTACACGCATAGCCCTTCTCTCGCTACAGGGACGCAGCGAACTAAAACAAACCCAAGGCATGCTCAAAATCAAGAAAAACTTTTTACAAATATAACCTTAAGAAAATAAAAAAAGGATTAAAACGAACCGTAAAAATCAAAGCAAGCGAAGCCGCGGGTGAAAGCTTAAAGATCGGACACTTTGAGCCATACTTTACTTACTCTTGAAAATATCTGCACAAAATTTCATGATGCACGGTTGAGTAGTTTATGCGTGAAAACGTAAGAAACAAACAAACAAACAAACACATTCGCATTTATAATATTAGTTTTAGTTATTCGCATTTATAATATTAGTTAGGATTCTAACTAATAATACTTACTGGCAGCTTCAATCGGAGTGGATTAATTCACTGCACAAATTCGACACAAAAATCTAATGCCACGCAGGAATAACATCAACCAATGGACACAGCTTATTCACTATAAGCTAGTCATCTTGGGGCGGCATTCTTTGATTTGGGCAAGTCAATAACCAAATTTTGTAAATTTTAGAAGAGGGCCATGACTTAATATTGTCAAACGTCTGGGCATCTCAATAGTGCTTTTGACAGTTCGTTTAATTTAAAATATTTATGCTTTTTTATCATCTAAAATCAGTTTAAAAACGATTTTTCTTCAAACGTCAGTAAATCCGTCATTACTCGACTGTGTAGGCGGCCGTGAAGTTTCGTTTTTCATCCGCCGGAGCTTTACTTTTCACTTTTTCGCGGGCGGAGGTAAAAGTGTTGTCATAGATACAAACAAACAACAAAATAAGCGTCAACAACTCAAGATTTATTAAACTAAAATTTGTATTTATCACTCAATTTGTGCACTGCATTTCTAAAAATCACTAATTTAGGAACAAATTGGTTATTATTATTTAATCGAACTTACTCAATTACTACTTATCAATACGGAATTAAAACGCAATCGGAGACTCAATTTTCAAAAAAATAATTATTTTTGACTGTGTCCACTGACAGCTTTATGTTACATTACTATAGCAACAACCTGTGCCTATTCACCGACACCGGTGTAAGCCGCCTTGAGATCCCACTTATTTTTAATAATTATTATTATTACTATTAAAAAGCGATGTTTTCGCATTAATTTGTCGACATTTGAAGAAAAAACAGCATATTTTATTTGGAGGAAAAGTTACTTTTCATGGCTTGCTCTCTATTACCAGCCTCACTCGCTTTACCTCCATATAAAATAATATACTATTAAATGGCAAAATTGTATGAAAATCCGAAATTTCCGAACTTTTTTAGAACGATAGCAGTGGCTTCGGACGAATTTGTCGTAGATTTTGAAGCAAAAATTAATTTTAAATTCAACCGTCTATTAAAAATAAGCTTATGGATCCAAATACATTGAGAATATAATATAATGAAAATCTAATACCGCCGTAGCGGCTATCTTTTCAGAAGCGCCATTTGAGTCGTTGCAAGTTGCAACCGCGGCCGTCATGGATTAGCTTGCTCCTCAGTGTGCTCTGGTTATAATGTCACATCGGTTTTTACATTCCGTACCCTCATTTCCGTCCCCCACTTCCTCTCATACCGCCGCGTAAGATGTTTACACATTAAAAATGAGCGAGTTAGTACTCCGGACACTGATGTGTAAATATATCCTATATCATTTACATCTAGACGGACAGTTCAACCAGACAACAATTCAACGGTTACATACATATACGTAATATGGTTACATATCACTTTAGCGTCACACGAATTAAAATGTCAGATGCACTAATCGTTAGTGCACACAATTATTTGTCAATATATGAAATACAAATTGCGGATCATGTAGTTTTTGATGTGTAAACATCTTATCTTATGAGGATAAATATCGGCAAATGGGATGGAAATGTGGGGACGGAATGTGTAAACCGATGTGACATTATCACACGTGCGCATTGAGGAGCAAGCTAATCCAGGACGGCCGCGATTACAACGACTCAAATGGCGCTTCAAAAAAGCTAGCCGCTATTAGATTTTTATTATATTATATTCGCAGTGTATTTGGAGCCATATAGCACGGCTTATTTTTAATGGACGGTTGAATTTAAAATGAAATTTCGCTTCAAAATCCACGACAAATTTGTCTGAAGCCACAGCTGTCGTCCTAAAAAGTCCGGAAATTTAGGATTTTTATACAATTTTGCCATTTTAATTCTTTTTTAAACTGATTTTAGACGATAAAAGAGCATATTTTAAATTAAAGTAACTGTCAAAAGTATTATTCAGATGCCCAGACGTTTAAAACAATAGAGTCAAAATTTTAAAAATTTGGTTAATGACTTTCCCAAACCAAAGGATGCCGACCCAAGATGGTACTGAATAAGCTGTGCCCAATTGTTGTACTAACCCATCATTAACGCCGGAGTTTTTTAAAATTAGTTTTCGATGTTTTTACTGGTTTTTATGGGTTTAGTGTGTTTTAAGAAGTACCAAAAAAAAATAATAAAAATTATTTGAACTTTACAAGAAAAATGGTGGGTCCATATGGCCCCACTAGGTAAAATTGATTTACAAATAAAATTATTTTAAAAAATATATTTTTATTATCATTACAGTTCTGTATAACAACATTTACATGTATGTGGTATGAAAGTCCTTAAAATAGTTAATACAAAGTCCAACTTGACATTTACATTCCTTCATTGTCCTTCCTTTTCCAGAGCAATTTGCTGCGGCACACCGTTTTCTTTTGCCTTCAGGCACCTCCTGAAATTGAATAATGATCAAGAAGGTCTTTTCTTATATTAGCAACTACGCGGACTTCTTCTTCACTCCCGTGGCCAAACGGTTGGAGGGGGGGGGGGGTATATACGGGATCCCGTTTTCGTCCAGGATATTCTTTTTACCCCGGCTATATCTCCTGAAAAATTCAGCCCTCTACCTATACGGGAACGGGTTTTCCCCCAAAATCCCCACTTAAATTAGAGCCACGGTCCCCCCGTATGGTCTAAGGTAGCTCCCTATGAGGTGCACTTACCATAAAGGTTTCGACCCTGTACCTCTTCCGTTCTCCTGAAATTAATTATTTAATTTTTTCTTTCTCCTCCTCCCCTGGCACTTCAAAAAAACAAAACATTATCAAATTATCATTTCTTCCAGGAAACCGCCTAGCGGTCCCATATGGGACCAGTGACGTTTACACACTGATTTAATCAAAAATTAAATCCTAAATAACTTTTGAAGAGAAGGTATTAAAAATATGTACTTTTTAACGACTTTTGACAATAATTATATACTTAAAGTCTATTCAAATTTCATTTACGCCTGATGTAAACAAAAGCATATGTATGCCTAAATTGCACAGGGTCGTACTTTACTAAATAATTAAAAAACTGTAACTAAAAATGCTGAAACTAATCTAAAAAGTAATAAATTGTCAAGAACTTCACCGTACGAAGTAGTATAAGCTTTTATTTCGAACAAGCACTGTAATTATTTTACACAAAACGTCTTTTGCAAGCAGGGGAATCACAGCGAAAACTGAATTCGACCCTGGTCAAAATAACTGGGCGGAGTATCGAATGATTTATGACCGATTCACCAATAGGAACGCAAAACGGTCCGCTCTTGGCTGTTGTCGAGCACGTGCTATTGTTTACATGCGGCGTAAATGAAATTCGAATAGACTTTAGGCAATAATTTCTATAATATACTAAAAAATACTTACACCAATTTGAAGTCGTTATTTTCGTTCATTGCACAAAATCGCTTAAAGCACACGCCTGCCACGGTCAACTAAGAGTGAAAATACGCACAAAACCAGCTTTGGTTTACTCTTTAACACGTCTGCGACCACCCTGACACGTTTTGCGTCAAACCGAATTAGTCGTGTCTACCCTTCCGCTTAAAAATTATGGAGGGGTTAAGTGGGTCCACACGGGCCCGCTAGGCATTAATGGGCTAAGCTGTGATCATAGATTGATGTTATTCCTGTTGGCATTAGATTTTCGTGTTGAATCTGTGCAGTGAATTAATCCACTCTGATTGAAGCTGCGAGAAAATATTTATTAAAGAATCCTAACTAATATCAATGTGAATGCGTTTGTTTGTTTGTTTCTTACGCTTTCACGGGTAAAAACTACTCAACCGTTCATCATGAAATTTTGTACAGATATTAGTAAAGAACATAGGACACTTTTAGCTTTTACCCGCGGTTTCGCTCGCGTTCATTTTTACTGTTAGTTAGCTTTAATTCTATTTTTATTTTCTTGATGTTATGTTTGTAAAGGTTTTTTCTTGATTTTGAACATGCATTGGGTTAGTTTTGGTTAGTTTTTGTTCGTTGCGCCCCTGTAGCGAGCGAAGCGAACAGAGGGCCATGCATGAAGTGTAATATTAGACATTCTAATGCAAACGTTACAAAATGTAACACTGGATTGACTGGATTTATAAACTCGAAAAGTTCGCAAGGTTGAGACTCAGTTAGAGTTAAAATTTTAGTTCAAGATGAACTAATGAAATCATTCAGTTCAATTTATAAACTCAGTTGGCGAAAAGTTCGCTAATTTTCAGAATGTTGGCAAAGTTCAGAGATAACCAAATTTTATGTTCGGAGTTCGGAAAGTTCGTTCCAACCAATGAAAAATCACCATACTAGCACGTGATCGCTGTCAATAGCCGATTTTTGTTACTGAAAAATGGAGTAAAATTGAGGATATTGATGCATCAGTGGTACTTATAGAAATAATTAAAAGTTATCCATTTTTGTACAATGTCGATTACCAGGTTACACATTTTTAATGCCCGAAATTCTATTGTTTATGAGTTTTAACCAATCAAATACGAACTTTCCCAACTTCTTGGTGATATTTATAAATGCCATAAAATGAACTCTGAACTCCGAACTCTGAACCTCACTAACTATGAACTTTCCAATTCCAACCTCAACATTACGAAGTTCGCGAGTTTATAAATGGACCTTAAATATTAAACAACGCACGTCAGGCGGTATCTGTGACGGAAATGTGTTTTGCAGGCTTTCTGTAACCGTTAGTGTAAAATGTGTTCTTTCTAACGCCAGAATAGAGGCAACCAATTCCAAATAAGTGGTTGCCTATATTCAGGCGCCGCGTGGCCTAAGGTGGCATTAGATTTTCATGTCGATGATGTCGATATAGGATATTTTTACACATCAGTGTCTGTAGTACTAGCAGACTCGCTCAATTTTTTTGAAGTGAAACATCTTAACGCGCGCCGGGAGTAAAATTTGAAGGTCGTGACACGTCCGACACGACGGCGACGAGATCTCCCGATTCTTAACACGCGCCCGGCGGCGATTTTACTAAACATACTTAACGCCAGCACAAGACACGCCCACCGTAATACGTCAGCTTAAAAAATCTCCGATATAGGTACTCGGCGCCAGCACATCGCACTAAATATACTGCGCTCCAGCACAAGGCTTGGTGTCATCTTGGGTAGCAGAAAGCAGATGTGTAGAAGTTTGACTCAAGTGAGAATGCGAGGCAATGGTTTCGACGCGCGTCCCTTGAAAGTTTTTGGTATTTATTTTCTTTTGGGTTAATTTGTTTTTTGACATGCATTGGGTTAGCTTGGATTAGTTTTTGTTGGTTGCGTCCCGCAGCCAGCGAAGCGAGTGGAGAGCATTACATGAAGAGTAAATGTAAAAAAATTTTGCATTTCGAAAATAGGTGAAATACTATAATATACCTGACGTATTAGGATGGACGCGTCTTGTGCTAGCGTGAAGTTAATTTTGTAAAATCGCGTATACGTCAGGTATATTATAGTATTTCACCTATTTTCGAAATGCAAAGAATTTTTACATTTTTACTTCATGCAATGCTCTCCACTGGCTTCGCTGGCTGCGGGACGCAACCAACAAAAACTAATCCAAGCTAACCCAATGTATGTCAAAAAACTAACTAACACAAAAAAAAATAAACACACAAAAATACGCATTCTCACTTGAGCCAAACTTCTATGCATCTGCTTCCACCAAGCCCTGTGCTGGAGCGCAGTATATTTAGTGCGATGTGCTGGCGCCGAGTATATCGGAGATTTTTAAAGCTGACGTATTACGGTAGGCGGGTCTTGTGCTGGCGTTATGTATATTTGGTAAAATCGCCGCCCGACGACACGACGAAATGTCCCGAAAAAGCGTTACGATGTTTTATTGTGATATTTTTGTGGGTTAACAAGCAAAAAATATGGGATTTGCTCTATTGCTGACCATACACCATGCAGTTTACCGGAAGGCGGGCCTTTCGATTTGCAAACCGGAAGGCAAACTGTATCGTCAGTGGTCATATTTGCCGAAAGGCCGGGCCTGAACTCTCGGCCTCCCAAAAAACAGTCAGGGCTTGATTATTTACCTTCCGGCTAGGTTTTTTGCTTGCAAGTCGTAACGTGTATTGTGACGATATGGGTACAGGCCGAGAGTTATCAGGTTCTAGTCGTAATTCGTTTATTAAGTGCATTATGTGAATTCACTTGTCGATTTATTAACTTCTGTTTTACCCATTTCGAACGTATGCGCTTTATTTTTTGCTGTTTTTTAGACAATAAAGCAACTCCTATTAACATAAGATCATTTTCCGAGATCTTGTCTACAACTTTTCGCTTCGCATCACACCAAAACTGAAAAAAACCCTCCGAATAAAACGTAACGTATATGCCTTAGCCGAGAATATAGGCTTGCTTCGGGTCTGCGAATCGAAAGTCCTGCCTTCCGGTAAACTGCATCGTGTATGGCGACCTTAATACCTTGTCAAGACATAAGCAAAACTTTTATGAATATATATATTTTTTTTGATTTAGGCCTTCCCTTATTGTTAATTGAGTGGTATATTTAAAAAAAACTACTTTTTTATTAATAATGTTACAGACAGGGTAAGATGTGCTGAATGGTCAAGGAAACTAGCTTCTCTTCCTGACGATAATTTGGAAACGTCGAAGATTAAGAACGAATACGCCCAATTCTTGAGAATCCAAGTTCGAAATAAATGTTTGCATGGGCCCTTTGAGCATCCACCCCCTGACAGTGCTCTGTGCCCCGTTGCCGAATGTTTAGGGAATATTATCTGCAAAGAGGTATAAAATTAAATATATTAATTTCAAAGCAGTAAAAGTAAGGTCATCTAGAGAAATCTGTATACGATTTTTATTTGATTGTAGGTGCCTTTCCTACCCAAAATGGGCCCCATAAGCCCCGTTTTACACCATAAATCTCCTGACGGCAGAGCTTATGTTACAGCTAAACAGATACCTGGTGGTGGAGTCCTATGTTATATGGCAGTAAGCCCCGATGGATTACAGTTGTAAAGTAAAGGAAAATGATGTGCTATGGAATATATAATATTTACTTTTTGACTATTTCTTCTTTTATGTATGTAACATTATTAAATAAGTATGTTATCTTTGCGCCAAATAAAATAAAACATTATTTTATTTCAAAACTAAATTTAGGAACGTAAATAGAAAATGGTAATTAAAAAACACATATTTATTGTATATAGACTTCTTTACTGATGTACTTTCTGTGTTCAATTTCAACTAGTTCTAGTGTAAATGTCGCTGAACTGTCATTAAGGTGATTGTCAAGTTTTTATATTCCCTTTTCAAATACCTCAGTGCAGCTGAAGGTTTTCTATGCAAAAGGGCTTGCTCGGTTGGTTGTGAAATATGAGTAGCCAGGATTTCTCAAACTAAAGATTGTTTAAAAGAGGCAAATAATTTTATTGAATATTTTTCTAATTATCGGTTGGACACATTAACAAATTTTGGAATTTCTCCAACATAACAAATAAATAAACACTATAAAACTGGGGAAAACCCTATTGGCTGAAAAAATATTAATGTAACTAAACCAATTATATATAATATAATAATCATACTCTAATATAGTTGTGTGTGTATATATATTTTCCAAATAAATGGGACATTATTTCTATAGCACACGAATTCTCTTCAATCAAAACTTATCAACTCTGCGGTTTGTGTTTGTTCGCCACTTTGAGGAGGCTGTTGAGGATTATTATGCGGTGGTGCTCCTTGTTGAGGAAATCCCATTTGAGGCGGGCCTGCAAAAGTTTTATGAATTAATCAATATACAAGCATGCCCATGGAAGTTTGTGCAGCGAAACTATCTGAAATATCAAAACCAGAAAATGTTCAATAAAATAATAATATTCGCAATAGGTTTTTGCGATACCTATTTGCGGCATTTACCTTGTTGTCCAGGCTGAGACATGCCAGGGTTCTGCCCCGAAGACACTCCTGGAGGTGGTACGCCCATCATCGTAGGAGGAGGACTAAATGCAGTACCAGGCGGCGGCGCATGGGTGGGTGCTCCTACAGTAGGTTGCGAATGAAACTGCTGTGAATGTGGAAGTCCCAATGAGGTAGAAGTTAAACCAACAGGAGGGCCACCAGCAGGACCTGTAAATTATTGTTCTTTTACTACATAATATGTCCGCAAAAAAACTCGTTCAGATTTCCATCAGCAGAAATATGAAAATGTAATTTCACAAAAACAAAATGTCCTGACTGTTTTTTCTCTGATGTAAAAGACAAGCATTTTCTATATTTGGCAGTTTGTAACTCTCTTAAAAAAAATTACTTGCTTATGTGAAATTACAGGACCTCTGCTTGTATAAATATTTATTTATTTATTTATATATTTATTCACGTGAGATACATTTTACAAAGTACACATATTGCTAAAACTAGTGATTTAAGAATAAATACAATGCAACAACTTAAACATGTAGAAAAATTAAAATAATCAAGCTCAGCACAATATTTATTGACATTGGTAGAGATTCTATTGACTGGACAATGAAGTAAATAAGACGTTCTACAGTAAGGAACATGTAGAAGGGCTTGACCGCGAGTGTGTCAAGCCGGAACGTGAATATTAAAGTTTGCAAGGCACTCAGGGCTCTTTATGGGGTTATTTAAAACCTTGTATGCAAACACACATCGTAATACACCCTTCTACCTGTTAACGTACTTAAATTAAGATAAGACATAGTCAGATCATTGAAAGAGTGTGACCGCAAAATTTCAGAAATTTGCTCTGTATGCTGTTTAACCTGTCAATATATATATGGTTGTAAGGACACCAAACAATACTACAAAACCCGAGTATAGACCTAACAAACGATACATATAATTAGGGATGGCAACGATGTATCGATGTTTTAAAAAAATCGAAAAGGAAACATCGATGTTTTCCATCGATGTTCGATACGAACCAATGCATCGATGCATCGGGCCAATGTACGAATATCGATGTTATGTACATGATGTTGAAAAGCTCTGCTAACGAGTCACGACACGACTCGTTTCGGAGGCAGAACCGCCGAAGTGCAATATCAATATCATACCGTGTTTTCTTGTACTGTGAAGATTCCCTATTAAGAAAATTAAGACTCGCTTCGGCACGCGAGAGCGAGTTAATTTATTAGCATATGGTACATTTTTTGATCCTAGATTCAAAAATGTACATTTTAATAACCCCATTGCGTCCTCAAATGTCTTAAAAAACTAAATAGCCTCGTCCTTAACGAAATAAATTCCAAAGAAGGAAGGTCAAACAATTCTTCGCCTGAGTCTAGTGACAACGACAATTCATATTTACAGGATAAAGAAATTGATATATGGAGTTTTCATAAATCGTTAACTCAGCAACAAAATGTTAAATTAAAACGTAACAAATTGTGATGATACAATTAATGCAGAAATACGAATGTACCTTTCGGCACCGCTTTCAAATCTAAAACAAAATGCGATAGAGGAATGGGAACACTTAAAAGCCACATATCCAAATCTCTATCAGGTGGCCAGAAAATATCTTGGGGTTGTCTGTACTTCCGCTCCTCCAGAAAGACTGTTTTCGCGTGCCGTAGATACTGTAACGCAGGAATGAAATCGTCTGTCTGGAAAACTTTTGCCTATATTACATTTTTTAAATAGTGTCCCAGACGAATTCTGGTGATATTGTAATCAATATACCTTGTATTTCCAGCTCATAAATATTCATATATTTTTTTATTTTAATTTGCTTTTGGGAATGTTCATGTTTTATTTGATAGTTTATTATAACGTTAATGTTTGCCATTTACATTTCTAAATAAAACATTTTTAGATATTCTCTTAACTTGTTTAGTTCTTCCCAAAGCAGCAACGTGTAATTTATGTACCTATACTGGTCAGCGGTCACACATAACACATTTCCCTCCAGGTATTAAAAAAATATGAAATATTTTAATTACACTATAAAAAAACATCGATATTTCACAACATCGATGTTTTTTTATCGAAGACATCGATGTTGTCTTTCCGATGTATCGATGTAGCGATACATCGGTTTCTTGGTTCGATGTTGCCATCCCTACATATAATGTCTTAAGTGCGACCACATTTCTAAAATCCTTACATGTCCTCCTAATAAATTCTAACATATGGCTAGCCCTATCAAAGTGAGAGTGGAAGGACAGTTCAGTATCTAGATAAACTCACAAGTCTTTGATGACACCAACCTTTTCAAGAATAATATTGTAAATTTGCATTTATCTGCATTTAAGGTCATGTCATTCTCCTGGCACCATGCAAAGACAATATCAATATCTCTCTGGAGTTTTAACATGTCATTGAAATGTTCAATTTTGGTAGAAAGTTTTAGGTTGTCCGCAAACATTAAGAATTCGCAAGTGAGTAAAGTACCGAGGTCATTTATGAATAAAATAAATAAGAGGGGACCAAGATGAGAACATTGGGTAACCCCGGATGTTACACCAAAGGGATTGGACAAATGACCATCAATTTTTATTTGTTACCATCTGTCAGACAGATAGGAAGCCAGTAGGATACCAGAAAAATCATAATAGGAAAGCTTCGACAGTAGCAAAGAGTGGTTGATCTTGTCGAATGCCTTGCTGAAATCTGTATATATGGCATGTGTTTCAAGGCATTTATTGAAATTTTGAAAGATGGTATTAGTAAATAGATACAGATTTGAATCAACAGAGCGACCAAGGGTAAAGCCATGCTGTCTAGATAATATCTTTTCTTGGAAATGGGCCGATAATACTGCAACGACGCATTGTTCAAAAACTTTTGGAATTGCTGACAATATACTTATTGGTCTTGACATTGTTTCTCGCACCCCCCTTATCAATGGGGGCAACGTGCGAAACCTTCCAGACCTCGGGAAAAGAGCCAGACTTTAGAGACTAGTTAAACATGATATACAAAGGGTGGTAGAGTATGGGAGCAGAACATCAAAACTCTGTTGGGGATGCCATCAGAGCCTTTGCCCTTATTCGGGTCAAGGGAATGTAATGCTCTTTCGATTTCAACGGCACTAACATTGATTACAGCAAGGTTGTCATGTGTACTTACTGCTTCACCTGGACCGGCATTCCGCTGTGGATTATACACAGAGGAAAAAAACTCTGCAAACAAGTTTGCTATATCATTGCCCTCGTCCGCTGTGCCTCATCTGAGGCACAGTACCAGAGCCTTATTTAGAGTGAATTCTCAGCTCTACTTGTCAAGAGTTCAAAGCAATGCTTGAACAGCTGTTGACATTGCCTCCGCAGATGGCTGAAGTGGTTATAGTCCGCCTCATTATTAGTCTGTTTATATGTTTTGTGTGCAATCTTCTCTTGAAAAATTAAACTTTTAAGTTCCTTAGAAAACCACTGTGGAAAGTTAACGGACGGCGTAAAAACCTTCACCGGGACAAATCGATCAAAACAAGAAAATAAAATTGAATAGAAATTCTGAACTGTGTCCGCTATATTATCCTCTATAACAGACCGTCAATTAAAGCTTAGGAAGTAATTATTAATTAAATCATAATCAGCATTCTTGAAGTCATAGTAAGGACATTCATTTGGTTTTAGAGTAATAGAGCAATTACTGCGAAATGATATGTCAAGAGGTGGATGAAAGGTGTCAGGGTTTACCAACCCAGTATTCCTCACTATGGCCGCAAGAGCAAAATTTGCAAAGCAAAGATCTAGAACATTATTCTTACTGTTACCTATACCGTTGAACTGAGTTAAACCTAGGGAAGCAAAAACATCACACAATAAGATGTCATTTTGATGTTTAACATTAGAGGGCGACAAACCTAGTAAGTTGTCAGTCCGACACCACACTATGTCTGAAAGGTTGTAGCCACCCACCACAATGACACTCGCGAACAGCTCACAGGCAGTTGAAACTGACCGAAGGTGGGCCTCGTAGATTGACACGTCCCTAAGAGGGGGAATGTAAACGCAACCCATACAGTATGTGGCATTCCCAATCGACACAGACACCCGCATTTCTTTTCGATTTTGCGCGTTGATCTTCACTTTGCTCTTTTTATGCATGGCATAGTGAGCACAGGTTCTCCCTGCTATCTGGTTCAGTTTCTGGTACCCCGGGGTGACCTCCATAATCTTAATCTCAGGAATGTCATTAGATATCACATCCCCACCCACAAAACAGAAAAATTTAAAAACTGTTTTGCATACAAAGCAATAAGCTATTTGAATTCTGATATTTTCCTTTTATTAACTGGCTCTAGCCGATCCTTGTTGAAGGCCGAATATTTTAAAATTCTATATCAGAGAATGCTCACTGAGTAATGGTTTTAATTCATAACTTTGATATGGCCTTAATTGTGTGTATAATTTAAGGTTGATTGACTTACTAACGGTTTTAAATTGTTTGTTCTATTTTTTTTTTATCCTGTATATTGTACTGTCTTTTTGTGTTCGACTGATTTTGCTTTTATTTATATATAGTCATTTATAGTGTTGTTAATTGTATACATATTGTATTATTGTGGGTAGTGTATATGCTGTTTTTATATTCAGGTGTCATGGAAGAACGCTCCCTGCGAATGACACCTTTTGTATGTACACATATGTATGTTTATGGTATATGCAATAAATATTTTTTCTTTCTTTCTTTCTTCTTTCATTTCTTCGACGGCGCTGTTGCCAAATCCTAAAAAAATGGATTTAAAGGATTTGTTTACTGCGATGAGCACCTCCACCTCCGCGACTTTTAGCACTGTTTCTAGAGTTTGTACCAGTTCTGTATATGACGTATTTTTTGGTAAAATATAGTGAAAGGTACTAATGGTTGTCATGCACTGCTTATCTAGGCGGAAAATTCTGAGAATTCTGCGTCTTTAACAGCGGTGCCTTCGGGCCAAAGGCCAGGTTCCAGCAATCCTTTCAGGGTAGTTTGGTTTGCACATAATCGATAACTTGCTCTGGGGTGGTACAGGTACAACCATTGTCTTCTCTCTCCGGCAGTTAGGTTCGTATTGGTAAGACCAGTGCAGTTTGTCACTATGTTTTGGGTGAGGGACAGAGAAATTACTTGAATTTATCCCCGGGTCACGATGATTGCCTGAGTGATCGGCAAGCTGTTTGTTATTACTGTTCAATGATGCTGATCGCTGTTGAACAGAATTATCAACATTAACGCTAGACCCCCTGTGCTCTGTCACAATGTCAGCACCTGCAAGGAGTAAATTTGATGGAGTTCCTGGGGCCAGAGTTTTCAGAGCTTTTATTTCATCCTCCAACGTACCAATCCTGCTCATGAGACCCTTATTCACAAGTTCCAGCTTGACAATTCTTTTATCATGATCCAGGATATCAGCAGTTGAGTTGCTTGCAGCCGTATTAGAGTCCTTGAGGTGTGTTTTGAGGTCCAAGGTAGATTTAGCAACATCATGGATATCATTTCCAAGCGTTTTTTGTAGCTGATCACTAGTTTCAACAATTTCAGTTTTGATCAGCGAAAGTTCAGTAATCAGACCATTATTGAGTTTCGCAATCTCTTTATGCAGCAGTGAAGTAAATGATGCCGTAATTTTGCTACTAAGAGCATCAAGATCAAGACTACGAGGCTGAGTACTGCCGAGAGTCGCAGGCGAAGATCATGATTCTCGATTTCATCTGCATGACCTGAGCTTCGGATGTTGAGAGCTTTGAGCATGATGTGCAGGAAGCTAAGTTGCAAAAATCACAATTTATTTTGTATTTGATTTCCATTTCAGTCAGCGAGTTTTTACACCTTGAGCAGGACATGCTGCCTTCCTTGCCTACTGAATTACAGCGTAGGCCAAGCACGAAAACCCAAAATTCGCTGAGCCTGACGTTATTTAGAAAATTCAAAATTCCAAATCACCAAACTCGTTTTGGCCCAGGAATGCAGACTAATCTGAGCAAAAAAAAATTGTTTATGCTGGCCTTATCACTATCATTCTTCTATTGTCTACACTGAAAACCGCGATAACTCACGAACGACTGGCGCCCGGGAACACCTAACAGTGCAGTAGGTAGTGCACGCAGAACAAAAGAATGCTAGAGAAAATCACAAAATTTACACGATGTTTACCGGGCAAAACTACGAAAAAATCGCGGAGCGTTAAGAACGTGTATGTACAACAAACAACAATTCCGAACTTAGTTGAATATTACTTAGTAAATAAATAAATAAATAAATATGATGACAATAAAGCAAATTACTTACCGTGGGGAGCTGAATTAGGCGGCGGTCCCATCATCTGCCCGTATTGTCCATAATATCCACCCACCGAAGGTGCCGAATTGGGTGGCTGAAACTGAGAGGCGTGCACCGGAGAGCCTATGTAGCCCGCGAACTGTTGCGGACCCATCAGGTATTGCTGTTTTTGTTGTTCCTGACAAACATTGTTTATAATAATATCAGAATTATTACATATTACTGCATAATTGAGTACCTGTCGCATTTGCATCTCTCGTTCCTGCTCCTGGATCCGTTGCAATGCTAACTGCCTTTGGTATTGCAGATATTCCTGCTTCTTTTTGCGCATGATCTCGAGCTTGTGCGCCATCTGCAGTTGCCTCTGTCGTTCGGCGTCTTCTGCCTCACGTCGCAATTTTTCCCGGTGTTCCTCGCGCAGGGCGTCCAGCGCAGCTCGAGCATCCTTCACCTATTTTATTTAAACATTTAATAATACATGTATTATTGGGAGAAGCAGTAAACTTGCAACTTGGATTAAAGATACTTTCCAAAATCGTAGAAAGTAGAGTATCACTAACGCAGAAAAGTCAACAGAAACAGCACAATATAGAAGTCTAGGACTAGTATTCGACCGTTTAAAGGCGTTGGACAATCCAAACCCAAACTATGTAGAAAGGAAAGTGAACAGCGTTAGTGTCGCTGTTACTCAGACGAAATTGTAGGCTAAAATTAGTTAATAAGATACTTTGACTATTAACTAACCTGAGTCAATTTATCCTGTAACCTTTCATAGTGTAGCCTTCGGTCGTCGTGGTCCTGGATGTACATAAGCAATCTCGAATGCAAATTGGTGATGTTCATGAAGAGAGTCTGGACACTGGTGTCGTTCGCGATAGACCGACCCCTGGAAAAAAAATATGGAAGTATTAGTCGACTTAAAAGCTTTGACAAAATAAAAAAATATATGTGCCACTCATTTTAACTAGAGCTCTAACTAGAGGGATAATCCTTATTAATCAGTAGAAATGAAATCCCTACCTACCGACTAGAATTGCTTTTCATCCGGTTAATGAATATCTCCACCTGACTCTTCAGGGTTTTGATAAAATCCTCTAGGTCGTTATCGGGAAAGCCGTTTTCTTTGATTTTGCACTTCGGCTCGTTACTGACGATGGAGGACGCCGGCGAAGGTGCTGAAGGACTAGTCGGTCTAAAAAGAACAGCTTTGGGCGTTATAAGAGCAAACATATTCATATCTAAATCATATATCTTCATCAACAAGAACCTGCATGTTTTGGCAAAGCGATGGTAAAGAACTATTTTTCTGTGTGCGAATTGTTAACCAAAACCCAAGCAAAGAAAAGCCGCATTTTTTAAAAGATTTTAAACATAATTAAATACGTTTATTTTTATTCAACCTTACCTATCTTTCGAATCATTGGACTGAATGGATTCCCAATAAGATCGGTTCAAATAACGATCCAACTCGGGATTGCTAATTTCTTCTTGTTTCGGCGATGGGCTACGACGTACAACGGTTTCAGGCTCTATAAAATAAAACAGCAAATACCGTAAATATAATCCACAACTAGGCAATAAAATACTACACGTAAATATAATCGAAATACTACCAACTAGAATAGTATTAACATAGAATAATTGATTTTTTGTGATCATTGCTCAATTGGATTTGGGTTTAATTTATAACGCTGCAACTTTGAATTATTTTCCAATGTATAAATGCCAAACAAATTTTTAAATTATAGCATTGTTTAGATGGGATTTATTCGTCTTAATTACCTCTATATTAACAATAAAATACCTTTTTTGAAAGAATTATTACTCAACAATGCACTGGTAAGTCTCAGTTTCTCCTTCTCCTTTGCTTCAGCTTCAGACTGACTGAGTGCCAGGGCCAATTGCAATTCCTCTTCTTCCTTCAAATCTTCTTCAGTTTTTTTAGGTGGCTCCTAAAATACAAACATTCAATTATGGACGCTGAAAAACTATGTGGGAATTGATCCATAAACCGCAAAAAATTGAAAGAAAAACGCTGTTGTCTGATAAAGTAGTGGCCAATAATTTTAGCAATCTTTTTCAAATTTTTCTTTTAAGTATGATAGCTCAATCGACTATGATTTTATACCTGAGGACATAACTTTGAGGCAAGACAAGTTTTTATGCCTCCAGTTTGACCTGCAGATCAACAATCTAGACTCTTCAGGTGTCGCAAGTTTTGATGAAACCTCTAATAATTTCTTGAAGAAATGCAAGTCTGTTTTATGTAATGTTTTAGCTTTTATTATAAAATGTATCTTTGGATAACGCAGTTTTATATGCTAACTATCGTGCTATGAGTTTGTTGTTGTTTCTCAAAAAGTCTTGAATTGCACATAAAAAATTCTCTATCCACTTTTCTTGCAAAATATAGAATATTAAATACTTCTCAACACGGTTTTACCATCTCAAAAGCACAGAAACAGCATAGGCGAGGATCAAAACCATATAGTGGGTATAGTAGTATGTAATGAACTAGTTATAGTGTAATTAATTTTTGAATTTTTCTTCAGCTATAGTATAGTACTGTATTTATGTATGTAATTTGTACTGCAGGAATAAATATATTACGACTATTATACAAAAAAATTACTAAAGACTGAAACGCCTTCTTTACACAAGCCTGAGCCTGAATAATATTTCGATTTTCAATTTCAGGTTCTGTTAAAGTTAACGATCCACAGAATTTTGCACTTTTCTGTGGTTTGTTTGAAAGCTTACCATAAATAGAACACATTAGAACGCAAAAATCGGTGGATCATACACTATTTCTATAAAAAAATCACAAATTAGGTCCAAGAAATAAGTTTTTTTCTTGATTTTTGGGTATGCCTTGGTTTAGTTTTGTTTGGTTGCGCCTCCATAGCGAGCGAAGCGAGCGGAGGGTCATGCGCGAAGTGAAATATTAGTAGAATGATAAAAAAAATACTAAACGAAATATGCACAAATCAAATATATTATGGCAACCAGTTGCTAAGCTTTCCTTATTTTCACGTTATTCCCGGGAAAGTAGTAGCGAAAGTTCGCCGTTCTAGGTCAATTTAACCTCAAAACTCGAACTTTGGCGGCTTGTTTTCGGCTCAAATGTAAGAGATCAACAGTTTTTTGTATCTTAAACTGTTCTATACCAAGAGCTTTCTACAAAAAAAAATGAGCGAGTCTGCTAGTAATCGAGATACTGACATGAAAATCTAATGCCACCTTAGGCCGCGTGACGCGCGAATATAGGCAACCACTTATTTAGAATTGGTTGCCTATATTTACACTAACGGTTACAGACAGCCTGCAAAACACATTTCCGTCACAAATACCGCCTGACGTTCGTTGTTTAATGTTTACATTTGTAACGTTTGCATTAGAATGTCTAATATTATTCACGCATATAGCCATCCGCTCGCTACTAACCCAAACTAACCCAAAGCATGCCCAAAATCAAGAAAAAAACTTTACAAATATAACCTCAAGAAAATAAAAAATAGGATTAACACTAACCGTAATAATCAACGTGAGCGAGGCCGCGGGTAAAAGCTAAGTGTCCTATGTCCTTTACTATACTCTTGAAAATATCTCAATAAAATTTCATGATGATCGATTAAGTAGTTTAGGCGTGGAAAATAGGATTAAAACTAGGGGTTCGCGAGACTATGGTCTCGGTCTCGGTCTTGTCTCGGTCTCGAAAACGAGACCGAGACCTGGAAATAAGAATCGAGACCGAGATCGAGACTTACCTATCGAGACCGAGACTAAGGTAACGAGACTCTCGGTCTCGGTCTCAAAAAACATTTTTATTTGTTGAATTTTCAAAACTTATTTTTCTGAAAAAATCAAATTTTTATGTATGTTATTGGCAATTTATTCCAACGGGGTCCAATCAACCAAAAAAATTGAAAAATCGTGCAAATCCGGGTATAACGCTTGTTTATTTTAAATTGGGCTGTTTCTTTTTAAGGTTCTAGAAGAAAGGTTATACTGTTATGTACATAATATGTAATTATGTAGATAACTTATTTTGAGCCATAAACAGCTATGAGTTTTGACATTTTTCGTAATATCTACAAGGTAATAAAACATCGCATGATGAATGGTCACCTTTGACCATATCCACTTATACAGTATATACCATATACCTATACAGACTGTCACAAAATTTGTGGACGAAGCATTATCCCTGTAGTTATTGGTCAAAAATACCTTAAATTTTTTCTATAAACATCCCTACGAGAGCTATGGCGTCTTAAAGGTGGGCCCCTAAAGATGTTTTTTTTTCTAATTATTTCCAAAATTGTGTAAAATAGAGTTTAAAATTTTGGAATTCCCCTAAGTACAGTAAGTTTAATATTTAGAATTCGGAAATGGAATAAGAAATAGAAAATTTTAGTCAGGTCAGGTGCTTAACATTTTGGGAGTGAATATAACAGAATTAACGTCAACTTTTTTGTAAGCTATTTTTTTTTCTTTACAAGTTTTAAAAATTTTATTTTTTTTGGGTAAAAGAGTGCCTCTTATTTCGTATCATTAGGACGCAGGGTTTTGAGAAAAACGGATTATAAATGTATCCCGACTGCAAAAACGGGTGTAAATTGAATGCTATAGTTTATCAAATCTTGAATATCTGTCATAACTTTTTTCTGGAACAAGTGTTTCTACTATTTTATAATAATATGAAGTTTTGTAACGTCAAAAGGAATTAAAAAATTTTAGTTGTTTTTGACCGATAAATACATGGTTGATGTTTCGACCACTAATTTCGCGACACCCTGTATACCGTTAAATTTTAAGAGTTTTCAAAATAAATGTTTCCATATAATACAGAATGTTTGAAAATTACATCACTTTGTATGGCTACGCTACAACTGATAAGAAATGTAAAAAATAAGAAGAAAAAGCGTTGACTTTGACAATAAAACTGACATAAATCGGTACCTAGTTCTTATGTGTACATACTTAAAAATCCCTATCACTTGTATACCTACCTACATTAGAGGTAAGCATTTTTATATCAAAATAACAATTTAGAAACTAACATGAAATATATTAAAAAAATATTATTAGGTACCTATTTAAGTCAACTATTATTATCCAAACGACTGTTGCAAACAAAAAATGTAAAATTATTTAAGAAGTTTATCCCTAATATTACATCTACACCAAGAACTGATACACAAAAGATACTTATTAGATGTTTCATTTAACTTAACATTCCGAAGTAACTTTTATGTTATTAACGAAATAAAACTGTAAATTATTTAATTACTTTTTATTTGCTCAAACCGAGATCGAGACCAAGGTAGTCTCGGTCTCGGTCTCGAGCTTCGAGACCCGAAACCGAGACTAAATTTCTTCTTCGAGACCAAGACCGAGACTTGCCAAAAAGCTAAAAGTGCCCTATGTCCGTTTCTATACTCTTGAAAATATCTATACAAAATTTCATGATGATCGGTTAAGTAGTTTACGCGTGGAAAATAGGATTAAAGCTAACCGTAAAAATCAACGGCGAGCGAAGCCGCGGGTAAAAGCTAAAAGTGTCCTATGCCCTTTACTATACTTTGTTGTTGAGAAAAGTAACTTGGAAGGAACAGGGGACGAAGGCAAAGACAAACCGATTTTAATTTATGGAGATCACAGTTGTAGATCTTGGTCTTCCAAATTGACCAATATCTTAGGGAATGTGGCCTGTGACGTTGTGGGCATATTAAAACCTGGAGCAGATGTTAAGGAGTTGGCTAAAAACTTTTTAGATTTAGCAAAAATTTGTAATTTTACCTTTAGGGATACTGTTGTAATTGCAATAGATTTAGGTTTTCAACAACAGCCAAATGTAAATGATATAGAAAGTCTTTTAACAATTGGAAAATTTACGAATTTAATTGTATGCTTAAAAAATTAATATTTTAGTTGGGAATGTTCAAATGTTTATATCCAGATTTAGTCAAGATAACAACTTATCAATTAGAATAATAGAAAATTATAGATGCGGTCTTTTGTATCGATATACGGGCTTTTCTTTATGTAGGCTTCTTTCCTTTTATATTGTAAACAATAGAATGCCAAGAAAAACTTATTATATTAATTTAGATAATGGTAACCAGCAAATAGATATAAATGACTCAGCTAGCGTTATACGGAATACATCTCATCTCAAAATTTTCAGGGGGATCCGCATCCTTTGCATCTAATCTAGGAAAGGGCATTGGTTTACTATGTCAAAATATAAGAAGTCTTAGAAATAAAGTCTTGTCATAATGAGCATTGGCTCACTGATCATGAAATCAGTATTTATAGACCTGCTACCGTAAAACACTCTGCAGGTGTGGATGATCTACCTGCTTGTGTAGTGAAGAGTGTTGCTGACATTATAGCTTGTCCGCTAGCGAATATAATAAATGATTCCTTTGAAGCCGGCTACTTTCCAGATCAACTGCAGGTAGCTAAAGTCATTCCGGTTTATAAAAAAAGGTAACAGAGAGGATATGTCCAACTATAGACCCGTTTCATTATTACCGGTATTCTCGAAGGTTTTTGAAAGAATAATATATTTGAGACTACTGAATTATTTTATGACAAACAATTTGTTTTTTGTTGGTCAACATGGATTTATTCCTAAAAGATCTACAATAACAGCAATTTTTCAGTCAATGAATTACATTATTGAACAGGCGGATCAAAAGAATTTAGTATCAGGGATTTATTTCGATTTAAGTCGAGCATTTGACCTTATAGATCATAGAATATTGCTGTGTAAAATGGAGCGCTATGGCATTAGGGGCTTGCCAAGTTTGTTGTTTGAGTCATACCTGACTTACAGGATGATGACTGTGTGTGTGTTGGTTCTGAGACTTATTCTTCTTATAAATTAATTTGCAAGGGTGTACCACAGGGATCAATACTTGGACCAATTTTAATATTGGCCCCACGATGGCACTGGAGACGATGCTCGACCTTCTTCCCCTGCATTTAAGCCTGAGGAGGGAGGCCTTATTAAGCGCGTCCAGAGTAATCCAGACCCCAATCAACTAAGTGAGGTGATCTGACTGGCCATCTAACGATTCTGGACACAATCAGAGTCGAATCGCTGGTTAAACCAACAGATCATATACCAAAGACAAGGGATTTTCAACGCTCCTTTAAAGTGGCCATAAAAGATCGCCCAACAATGAGAGCACTAGGCCCGAACGAGTTACATTGGTCTGGTACACAGATGCAGGATGTCAAAATCTCTAGGTAAAGTCCCATCCATATTCCAAGCAGACATCCATGCCATTGAACTGTGCGCCTCTGAATGCATCCAAAGAAAACCGAGAGGCGCAACCATAAATATACTATCCGACAGCCAGGCGGCTTTAAATGCAATAGCCTCGTGCGAATTTGACTAAAAGCTTGCCTGGGAATGCCGGAACGCTCTTAACCAACTGGCTAAGGTATAACAGAGTCAATCTGTTGTGGGTGCCAGGGCACGAAAGAATGGAAGGCAATGAAATTGCCGATCAACTGGCCAGAGAGGATCTCAATAAGTGGGAAAAAAGGCAGAAAGAGGCCTCCACACTCCAGGACGACAGGCGAAAAGATTCATATCGCACTCGCCTGAATACACTAAGAAGCTACTAGAGCTCCATAAAAACGATCTAAGACTGGTCACGAGCTTCCTAACAGGTCATGGACGATGGAGATACCATCTCCACAACATGGGAAAGACTGAGGATCCACGTAGTAGATTTTGCAACTCAGCAAACGAAACTGCGGAACACATTCTTTGCGAATGTAGAGAACTGACGCGCCAAAGGCTAAAATATCTGCAAGGAGTAGTATGTAATCCCAAGGATATTACACAACTAGCCCCTAGAAATATCCTGAACTTCGCGAAAAGTGCAGGCATTTCTGGGAAAATCTAAAGCAGGGTAGTCACAAAAGCCTTTAGGTCTAAGTGAAGAAGGGCTGAAAAGCCGAGCGACCCCTTTACATACAATACAATACATGCACTGCACTAAGTTATTTTCTATCATTTTTTCAGAAGTTTAATATCTTGAATCTCTATGGGAAAATATGCTATGAAACATCTGCCATATAAAATGTCATCTCAACAGATATCAAACACATCAGGATACACATAATCACAATACTCGGAATAAAAATGATATTGTCAAACCAGCTTCTAGACTTCATAAATTTAATATTATAGGCATAGAATTGTATAATTTACTCCCGAATGATTTCAGAGTGTTGCAGCAGTCAATTTTTAAGAGAAGGTTAAAGAGGTATATGATCAAGTTGGTTCCTTATAATGTTGATGAAGTTCACAATGTGATGAGAGAGAGCAAGGATTTTAATGTTTAAGTGACTTAAGAATGTGTAATGTAATGTCTTTGATGATTTAAGACATATGTTTTTAAAATCTTTTTTTATTTACTTTTATGTGATCTTTATATTTTCTGAGTGGTGTAGTATGTAGGTTTTTTAGATTGTATGTTTCAGACTTTAAATTTTACCTTATAATGAATTATCCATTGTAGTATCTATAAAAATGTACATTTTCCAAAGACAAATAAATATTATGATTATGATTAGAGTTCCTCAGTTCAATACACGAAGTCATGACCTTCTTCATGTGCCCTATTGTCGTACTTTGTATTTGCAATATTGTCCTGTTAATAGCATGGCTAGAAATGTTAATAAGTTCTGTGTTAGGTTGGATCTTGCTGTTTCCAAAGTTAAATTTAAAGCTCTTGCATAAAGAATAATATTTGAGGTTAGTTAAGTCCTAGGTATAAGTAGTGTTTATTGTTTAAACTTAAAATGTATTTTTATACTATAAATAAATAAATAAAAAAATACAGTATCATTATGACGTTGTCGATGTTCAAACTGAATGTTTATGACAACAAAGATATTATTATTATTATACTTTTGAAAATATCTGTACAAAATTTAATGATGATCGGTTAAGTAGTTTACGCATGGAAAATAGGATTAAATCTAACCGTAATAATCAACGCGAATGAAGCCGCGGGTAAACGCTGAAAGTGCCCTATGCCCTTTACTATACTCTTGAAAATATATGTACAAAATTTCATAATGATCGGTTGAGTAGTTTACGCGTGAAAGTGTAAGAAACAAATACATTCGCATTTATAATACCTGGTCACATCGGCCTTCACTTTTCCGTCCCCACATATGATTTCCGTCCCATTTCCGAGTTTTACCTTTATACCGCCGCGTAAGATGTTTACGTATAAAAAAAAATGGCGAAATTCCGTGGTTTGTTAACTTTATCAGACCCTCAATTTCAAAGTAATACTTATAAAGGAAGTCAGGTTTTGGTAGTGGCTATATGCATGCTCTCAATGCAAAACAAATAAAAATATAGATCCATTCGGGGCGTTTTATAACACTAACTTACTTGGCTCTGTTGAGCTAGTGAGCTCTTCAAATACTCGGCGGGTAGTTCGGTGTCTGACTTGGTTGGCTTCGAAGCCACGGCCGGTTTGTTCACTTTATCGTAGCAAGTATCACATACTCTAACCTAAAAAGAACAATAGTACAAAACAGATAAATCAGATGCACTGTTTCTATGGACGTATTTCAACGCCCTGCCAGACCTACCTCCTTTTCTATACCGTACTTGGGCAAGGTTGTGGTCTTTGTAGTGCATTGACCGCAGAAAACTTGTCCGCAAGCCCTAAAATAAGTTGAGACACTTTGGTAACATTTCAGTAAATATTTGAACTATAACACATATCAACTCAGTATTTTTCAGCCTACATAATATTTTAATCATATATACAATAATTTCTGGTAGCCCTAAACCAACTGTATTAACTAATTGATCTATGATGTAATTTCTGCCATCATTTTGCCCAAATTCGTATCAGATGTCGGCAACTTTCATATTACCAATTCATCGCCCTTTTAAATGGTATACCATCAAAAAATAACCAGAATCCATTTATAATTTCAACTTATAAAATTATATAGCCCTTGTCAAGTATAATGCTGAATATAGCTTCATATATGTCAATACCAATGTTCTAAAATTATTTCAAACAGTTTAAATATGCTAATAAGGCATAATTCATTTTTAAGTCCAACAAATAAATTAATCATTTATCGGTCCGTGACTCGACCGACGCTTCTGTACGGCGCCCCAGTATGGAGCGCGGTCGCCGAGACACACCTCAAGAAAATTCAAATAATTCAAAACAAACATTTAAGAGCTGCATTCTCGGCTAATTGGTATACCCGCACGAGAGATCTACACGACTGGGCCGGGATCGAATACGTGCGAAAGCATATCGACCGCCTAGCGTGTAGATTTTTCACCCGGGAAATTCATGGCTCTGAGGTAACTACTAATATCGCAAACTCTCGGTATGACCCAGAGCGCCGGCCGAGACATGGACCGATACATGGAAAAACAACGCTGTTCTATATGGAGCAAAGACCTCCATAAATTATTAAATCAAACATCTATCAATTAATATAATTAAATCATGTCCTATAACCATAATTATATAGGTCCCAGAGACAACTAATACGAAGTGAACGTCACATAAAACAGAATTCTTTGTGAATGCGATTGCACCCTAACTAAGCGCGGCGGAAGCCGACATCACACGAACCTATTATAGCAGGCACGCGACAGCCCAGTCGGCTGCGACCGGCGCCAGTCCAATTTAGGAACTCACATGACTACGTCGCTCCGCACTGCAGCATTGCCGTTGCATATTCAGTACGTAAATATGCACCCACACAAGCTACTATAAATGCAGTTAGACACCTATCGCCGAGCAGCGCCCGGTTTGGGTTCAGTCCGCTAACTATAATCGCTGACAAACTTTGCACTCGGTACATATAGGATCATCACAATGAAGCTTAAGCCCGTCTGCGCTTCCCTCTTCCCTCATACGTTTTATAGCATCGTGGCGCCCTGCCTCTAACGATTCTATTACATTTCCCTCCCGCAACTGGCTAGTGTTTGAACCAGCCATTAAATTTAAATAGCACGGATGTATGCATGAAGAACGAATGTCAGTAACACATGAGGTATGAATGCTGATATAGAGCAGTTCACTATAAAGTGCGAATGATTGTAAATAGTTGTCTTAGTGGCAGATGTCACACTGCATCTATCACGCGGGCCTGGGCCCACAAATTATGTATATATATGTGTGAATGAAGTATGAAAGATTGAATGGTGTATGACAGACTGTATATATGTACATATTAGATGTTTGTAACTGTCCTTAGCTTAAAAACACCAAAGAAACGAGAAATGGAGTTTTTCGATTAGTTTTCTCCATGTCACCCACCTGCGAAAACATATTACTTATCAAAATCCATTACACCATAATACAGCCTATCGGCAGCCAATACTTGAACACACTTGAAAGGCGTGCCTATGTAAGTAAGTTCCAAATAGCATGGTCGTGAAACTGCTGTTACAAAATGTAACGTACAACATCCATCCCCATTAGGGTAATTGACATGTTGCGTGGCCCCATAGATTAGCCCCTGTGGGCAAACTAGGTGTCTAAACACAACATGTACATACTGTAATAGTTACATTAGACAGTAGAAGTAAGACATTATCAATTTGTAACGTTGAAAAAAAAAATAAATGATATATATATATTTCATTGGCATGAAGTCAAACAAATTTCTACAAATTAGTGAGGGGGAGGCTGTACACACAACAAACTCATCCCTTAAACGTACCTGCAATGATGTTTTCTCTGGATGATGGAAAACTGCACCCTACAGCGGTGACATAATTCTCCATCTATCCAATCTGGAGCAGTGTCAGCCGAAAACATCGCGTCGCTTTCACGCAGCACAGGAAATTTAACACCTTCCGATTTCATCACCGCCATCAAATCCTGAAATAGGATTAATCGTGTTAAGATTCTAGGGCTGATACAGCATTTGTGAAAAAAACTTTGTTAACTATAAACAACACTACTCATATAAACTAGTCAAGTTATGCTTCCCATATGATAAGTTAGAATCTGAGTAAGTTCCAAAGAATTTTATATTCAGTTCAGCTTGATGAACGCGAGCTCAGTTTTACAGAAACAAACTGTAGCTCCATAAGAAAGTACTCTCCATCACCTTATTCTGTATAATAAAAAGCTTACCCAGGAATTTGCCCCAGGTATTATATCCATGGTTTTAATAATAAGGCTGACTATACAAAATCAAAAAAGACTGCAAACTATCCAAGTTGTTGAATGCTTTACAAAATGACAAGTACTGCTGACTCATCAAATCATATGACTCAAGTAAACAGCAGGATAAAATTATCTATGGTTTACATATTTACATATTCACAATTCAAGTCTATTTATTTATTTATAATTAAGAAAGTTGCTAAAACATTAGGATTAGTCAGATAAACAGAATCAGGTAAAGATATGCTAATTTGTAATCTGTTTATAACGAATCAAATCTACTCTTTACAGATATGAGATTGCTGTGGAAACTATATGTGGTAGATTTTTATTTATTTATTTATTTATTTCAAAATCTTATTACAAAAAAGATAAATACTTAAATATATACAGATTGTTTAACATTTAAAAGTTTATAAAGGCACCTAAGTGTTGCAACACTTGTATATGCCATAAAAGTCAGTTAACTTATGTAACAAAATATTTCTAAGAACTAAACTAGCTCAAATTAATTCATGAATTTTATTATTATCTTTATTAATTATTTTAAAATTATAACTAATCAAATACAAATTGAAAAACATTGTAGTTTTCAATAATAAATTTTTTACAGTCCTTATTAAATTTATTTCTATTTCCTATGTTTCTTATTACCTGAGGTATTATATTATAAACTTTAGGTCCTATGTAGCTGATAAACCTTAAATTAACGTTGTTATAGTTAACAGGTATTTGTTTATTTCCATCTGCCTTATTACGAGTGTTATAAATATGGTCTATACCATTCCATAAATTTTTATTTTTATAAATATATGAACAGACAGTGGATATATATAAAGTTCTAATGTTACATATTTTTTCAGAGAATAGTAAGTGGGATGGATATAATCGGTGTTTTTTGTATATAATTTTAAGTATAGACTTCTGAACTATGTTCAACTTGTATAGACAATTATTATACAGTCCACCCCATATCAAGATACCATATCGTAATAGCTGTTCAACGAGAGACTTATAAATATTCTCGATAATTGCCCTGCTTAAAAACTCCCTCAACAGATAGAATTTATGAATAAGTCTTCGTAATTTGTTAGATAAGTAATCAATGTGTGGCCCCCACTTAAGATGTTTATCCAAAATAATCCCAAGATACTTGATATATGGAACTTCACTTACTTCATGACCATCAATTAAAATATTTGTGTAGGCCGGTCTATTTGCGGCAGTTAATGAGAAAGCTACATAATTAGTTTTTGTTAAATTTAAGGTTAATTTATAGGTTTGTAGCCAGTTTTGTATAATTGCTAGTCCTCTCACTGCCTTATTTTTTACTTCATCCCAATCACTACCACTAAAGATAAGAACAGTGTCGTCTGCATAAGAAATAGCTTTACCACCTGTAGTTAATTTTAATAATGAATTTATATATAAAATAAAGAAGATGGGACCCAATACCGTCCCCTGCGGTATACCAATTCTTATTTTGAGTTCACTACTAAGTGTATCATCAGCTCTGACTTTCTGACTTCTGTCACTTAAATAGCTTTTCACCAGCTGCAACACCGTTCCCCTCACTCCATTATGTTCCATAACTCTGATAAGTCTGTCATGAGGAACAGTGTCAAAAGCCTTTGCCAAATCAATGAAAAAGCCCATGCACCTATTACCAACATTCAAATTCCCAACAACCTCCGAAACTAGACCGTACATTGCATCGGCGGTACTGCAACCTTCGACAAATCCATATTGATTTGGCGAAAGAACAGAGTTCACCGCTAAAAACCCACCCAACCTAGCTTTAAAACTCTTCTCAAATATCTTAGCAAAATTACTTATTAGGCTAATTGGTCTGTAATTCTTGACACTAGCAACAACACCAGACTTATGGATCGGAATCACAATTGATGTTTTAAAATCACTTGGTACAATACCTGTCTCAAAGATTAAATTAATTATGTGCAGCATTGGATCAGCAATCTCATTATGCGTTGATTTTATTATTTTAGAGGATATTCCATCATGTCCAGGGGAACTATTGTTTTTCAGCATTGAAATATGTTCGATTAATTCATTTTTAGTTAGAGGAGAGAGAAACATAGAGTTTGGTATGGCAGGCCCCAATGCGCATGCCTGATCAGGTGTCGCAATATGCTTCTCCATTTCTACACCAACGTTTATAAAATAATCATTAATATAATTAGCCATATCAAAATCACAATCAAAAGTCTCACCATTATCATTCAGTATGTTAATATTATTTTTTAAGTTAGAATTTTCATATGTTGCATCTTTTATAATTTCATAAATTTTTTTCATGTTATTTTTATTCACTTCAATTTGACTTTTATAGTAATTATTTTTAGCCTTATTTATTAATTTATTAAGACAATTACGATATGTTCTATATTCGCTTTCCAATACTGCACTATAATTTCTTAACAATCTTCTTTTCATTTTATCTCTATGCCTAATTGAAGTAACAAGACTAGAAGTAATCCATTTTTTAAGTTTCTTACGATGGTTAACCATGACATCAAAAACAGTAGTAGATTCCTTTAGGAGTTTAAGGTATAAGAAAATAAAGTTTTTTGTTGCAACTTCAGGATTATGTACGTCAACCACACCTGACCAACTCTGGCTACTTAGCAATAGTTTAAATTTATTTAGATCCACCCTGGTCCTGGTAACAGAACCAGGAGTGTTTATATTTAGATTATTATTTAAAGCATTAGTTTTTTCAATATTTACATTAAGCATAGTCGGATTATGGTCAGTAATATGTGTATCAAGAATAAATGATTTTAGTTTTATATGTTTTGGTTTCAACTTCTGACTTACAAATATGTGATCTAAGCATGTATGGGTTTCCAAACGAGTAGCCGAGTTTACATATGATACATATCCAAGTTCAGCCATGGAGGACAGATAATACATTACATCGTTATCATTAAGATTTAAAATGTCTATATTGATATCACCCATAAAGATTTCAAAATCATTATTAGTGTTCAAAAGAAGATATTCATATACATCACCTATAAAGTTATGCTTTAAAATCGGTGGAGGCTTATAGGCAGCTGTTATTCCAAAAGAAATATTATTTTTTTTTAACGTTATTCTACTAATCGTAGCCAATGACAAAGGCAGTTTATGATAGGAAAAGTCAACATTAATATTTGACTTCACTAAGACCAAGACTCCATCGTTTTTATTGTAATCTGCTTTGTTATAGAACGTATTATAGTCCGGTATGTTACATTGTTCAGTTGATAAAATTTGAAAGCATTCGCTCAAAATAATTACATCATTGGTTTGAAGCTTAAAGTTTTCCAGTAACAGAAGTAACTCATTGATATTTTTATTGATACTTCGGATATTTAAATGTAAAATGTTTATAAGTTTATTATTCCAGTCAATATGTTTATGTATTTGAACATCGTCCACCAATATTCCTTTTTCAATATCACTCAATTCCGTTAATTCCTGCAAAATTTCATCTTGAGCCAATAAAACCATCAAAAACTGTAATTAGTCTTACTTTTTAACACTTGAATGTGGTATTCAGTAGATGGACAATTTTTATCAGATGCTGCATGATCAGTATTGTACTGTGTTTTGAAACGAATATTAGCCAAACAACAATTCTTACACTCTCTATTATGATTATTGCAATCGGAAACGTCATGTTCTCCTCCGCATTTAGCACATGCTTTGCGATTAGTGCATAAATCACTTTTATGAAAGTAACCTTGGCACTTAAAACAGCGTGGCACACTCAAATCTTCATATACAGGATAACGCTCCCAATCGATATACACTTTTTTTGCAGTCAAAAATTCGTAATACAATCTCGGCGAACATTCCATATATATTGTAGAATCAGTATTCTTCCCTTTCTTTTTCCTTATATATGTGACATTAAGTAGTTCATTTGAGTTTATCCACTTATTCTGCTTTTTAATGGAGGCTTCAATATCTTCTGCAGTTTTTTCACCCCTATAACCAACTATCTTTACTTTAGGAGATCGCATTTTGGAAGTTTCAATGGTATATTTGTTTCCTAGGGACTTTTCAGCTGCACTTTTTAATATATTCATATCTTCTTTAGTCGCGCATTTAACAACTACACTACCCCTTTTGGTGCTTTTTATATTTTTCACACCAATATTTAATGTAGTAGGATTAACATTTTTCTGAATATCTCCTTTTGTAATGTCAGTATTCTGGGCAGATTTCGGCTTCACTATTAATGCTGGAACATTCTCATTGCTTGTGGAATTTTTACCTTCTTTTACACTTGCCTTTAGCACCTCAGAAAAGGGCTTCTGCAACACAGATGAACTACCAGACGATGCAGACTTCAATTCATCAATATCTTTTTTTATGGTCTCAATAAGGTTTACCATATATGGCATTCTGGCTAAAAGTTTTCTGCAATCATCACATATGAATAGCAATAGTCGCCTCTGAATTGGCATACATCTCACCTCTGAAGCCGTTAGGTTAGCACAGGATTTATGTATTTTTCTTAAACATGAGTCGCATTTATAATATTGATCCTCAGTGACCTCATCCCTACATTTAAAACACTTGGCTTCATTTTCATTTCCATCCATCTTTCAATAAAATTGTAAATACTGACCTGTCGTGTTTATATTAAACATAAACAATTTTAAGTTCCTTATCAGTAAATGTTCTTTTTTTTTGCGACTTCGATCGAGTATGCAGTATGTAAAATGCAAATCAACCAAATATCAAAAGACCCAATATCAAAAACGCCGTGCCGAATTGTTCATTAGACTAATTGCCACTAAATTATCCCATGTGTCAAAAATCACAAATTAAAACACACTCGATCCGGTGAATTTTTAGAGTTTTACAGGACGAAAATTTAACACACAATCATAGAACGAACTTTAAGATACAAATAATGTATTCTTATATTCCCCTGTATTAATAATAATAATAATAGTAATAATAATAAACCCCTATGGGGTAGTTATCTCAGTAGATTAGATACTTGGGGAGAGATGACTTCCACGGCTCCCAGTTGCCCTGAGTTACTTGGCAGTAGGGTGCAAATGCTGTATCTTTTGCATTTCATTTCATTTCATTTTCATTTATTTATTAGTGCCAATATACAAAAGAGTATTTACACACGTCAGTAAAAAGAGAAATTACTAAAACTTACAACTAAAACAGTTGACAAACATTTAAAAGAGTTAAAATTTGGGAACAAGTAAAATATATAACTAGCATAACATAACTGGACTGGACTAAGTACAAAAAATAGACAATAAAGTTTAAAAGTATGACACGTCAAAATTAAAATTTAAATATTCGTCAATGCTATAGAAAGCTCTGCTGATAAGAAACTTTTTTACTGTCCTCTTGAATGCTGCAAGGGGGAGCTCCCTGACAACTTGAGGAAGCTTATTATAAAAAATCAGAGACAAACAGCCGGGACCATCCCTACACCTCTCAAGACGTCTGTAAGTGGACACCAAGTCACGTCTCCTGCGAGTGTCATGATTATGCAAGTCGGAATGTCTAACTAGTTGGTTAAGCCTAGTTTGCACAAATAGCAGGCACTCTAAAATGAAAATAGACGGTAACGTTAATATCCGAAGAGAGATAAATGCAGGATGGCAATCCTCTCTGTACTGTAAACCCCCCACAACCCTTACTGCCCTTCTCTGTACTCGAAAAACATCCATGGCTCCAGGTGCATGTCCCCAAATTAATATGGCATACGCAATGTGAGAATGGCAAAGAGAGAAATAAGCCTGCAATAGAATTGATCTAGAAACATTATCAGAGAGCCTACGCAAAAGAAAGATGTTAGAGCTTAACTTAGCTGAAATGCAGTCAGTATGAAACCCCCATCGCAGTCTTGCATCCAGGTGCACCCCAAGGAACTCCACACACACACCTTCACACTCAGTAGGAAGCTGTCTCATAGAAAATATAATTTTCTGGGTTTTTTGGACATTCAAAAAGAGCCGGTTTGCTGTGAACCAATCCACTGCAGTATTAAGTGCCTCACTTGAGGCTGCATCTGCCTCATCAACCTCTAGACCAGTGCTGGATATGGTGGTATCATCCGCAAAGAGTGTATATTTGTTAATGCGGTCAATGTCAGGCAAATCATTGATGTAAATTAGAAATAATAGAGGGCCCAGTATTGAGCCCTGTGGCACCCCCACCTTTACCTCTCTCTCTGACGACCTCACACCACCAACATTCACAACCTGGAATCGGCCGGATAGATAACTAGATATAAGATGTACACTGATTTCATCAAATTTGTAGTTACACAGTTTTTGTAAGAGCAGGTCATGGGGAACACAATCGAAGGCTTTGCTTAAATCACAAAATGCAGCCGACAAGTATCCCCTACCCTCAAACACCTCCTGAATTTGCAACACAAGATTCAAAACGGCCAAAGTTGTACTACCTCCCCTCCTAAAGCCAAACTGTTGGGGCTTTAGTAGATTGTGAGCCTCTAAGAAACTAACTATACGAAAGGCCATAAACTTTTCGAAAACCTTTGACAAAACAGGAAGTAATGAAATAGGTCTAAAGTTACTAGGATCAGTTGTAGCACCCTTTTTATGAATTGGTACCACCATGGCTTTCTTAAGGACTGACGGGAAAACACCTGCTCTGATGCAGGAATTGATGAGTTTTGTTAGGGGTATAAGAATAATGTTTTTGATGCTCTTTATGAGCTCAGTGGTCAGGCCAAAGAGATCCCTGCTTTTTTTATTCTTTAGATTGGTAATAATGTCTCGTATGTCATTGAAACTAGCCTCGCCAAAAGTGAACTCTTCCACCTGCCGTATGTTCAGCAAATCAACTGGATCAAGATTAGAACCATTCAATTGACTTTGCAAATCAGGAGCTATGTTGACAAAGAAGTTATTAAAATCATCAGGTGAAACATCATATTTTGGACTATCATTTATAACTCCACGATACTCATTAATGATATTCCACATACATTTAATTGGGTTTGTAGAGTTGCTAATGAGGTTGTCATTGGAAGCAATTTTGGCCTCTTTAAGAACAGAATGATATCTTTTTTTATATTCATTTATTTGGATTTTTAGAGCATCAGAAGGAGTTTGGTTATATAAATCCTTCAAAAAATGAAGAACTTCCCTCATTGATTTTACCTCATCAGTAAACCAATTAATAGTGCGATTCTGATCGTTCCTTTTGTGATAGGTTCTCTCTGGAAAAGAAGCAAGAAATGCCTCCGTCAAGGAGTCTTGAAGGAGAGTAAATTTTTCATCCACAGTCAAGGACTTACACTTAAGAAATTCCCAATCCAATTGTTCGACAAATAAATAAAAGGCCATTTTACCTTCCATTGAAATTGGCCTACAGACTGTCTTAGAATATGCAGGCTTACCTTTTTTATGAGGAAGTTGGAATTTGACAAGTTGACCAAGATGATCAGATAGCGCAGAGTCAACCACCGAGACCCAGTAGTTCCTTTCCTCCAGATCAGAGAAAACATTGTCAAGGCAACGACTCTGACGAGTTGGTACATTAATCATCTGAAATAGACCAAAAGAGTTAATAAGACTACAGAGAGCCTTACTATTTTCCGATTCACTGCCAAAATAAACATTAAAATCTCCTGCCATAAGGACATGACCGTCTCCCCGGACAAAGCTGAGAGCTCCCTCAACAGCATCCAAGAACACCTGAAATGAACCAGATGGTGATCGGTAAAGTGATATTATATAAAGTTTAAGTTTCTTTAAATATATACAACATATTTCAATTGACATTTCAACCGACATAGCATTGATTTCACATACGACTGTAAAATCATAACTTTTATCAAGCAAAATTGCAGCACCTCCTCCTCGATGATCTTTTCGGCAGATAGAGGTAGCCAATTTATGTTTGGCTAGCTGAAGCCCCTGCACTTCAGATTCACATAGCCAATGTTCACTGAGGCAAATAATGTCAGTATTCAAATCCTCAATGAAAGCTTCTAGTTCATTAATTTTCTGCCGGACTGATTGAATATTAATATGAAACAAGCGGATTATGTTGGCTTGTTTATTTGTCTCCTTGTGGAACCCTGGTTCCGCTGTAAATTCTGAAAATGGTTGATCAAGGTGCCTTCCGGCCACAGCTCAGATGCCATTACTTCATGATGCTTATCTTCCGGTACGCCCAGTCTGAAGGAACTTTTTACTTTTGCATTTGTAGTTGACATTTTGTTACAAATACAATTTTCACCCAAACTATGACTGTTGAGAAACTCAATGATATCAAGTTCTCTAGTACTTGGTTCAAAACCTGATACATATAACCAGACTCTTTTTATTTTGCAAACTTGGGCCATTTTCAATGTTGACTCATTAGTATTAGTACCTATTTTTGGCGTAGGACGGGGTGGAAAAGAATGAGAATTTTTACCTTTTTTCTTGTTCTTGACCAAGATCCAAGGCTCTCCCACTTCCTGGATAGTTTCCGGTTCAACAGATATCGGTCCTTTATTATTATTGGCCTCTTCCGTTGGTTTATTGACATTAGATTTGTCCTTCACCGGTACCACAGTTTTCCGCTCGGTAGACTTTTTAGAAGACTCTGGGGAAGATTTTGACGCCGATTCGGTGTCGAATTTTGTTGTTGTATTTTTGTTATTAGTAACCTTAACCTTTTTCGTGTTTTCTGGGTATCGAGGGTCAGCGCTATCGGACATTTGCCGTCTCTGATTACTTACGGACGGACTGGTTATTTGGCAACATTGGTTGGGGTTGGGCGAACCAGCCGATCCATCAAAAACAAAAACGTCATCGTCAATCGATCGGTTGTCAACGTCAACGTCAACAATTTCCTGGTCCTGGCTTTTGTTATTGTTTTTTTTGGCTGAATTTCTTCCACTGATTACAGATTCTTTTGTCATCGAATGTTCTTCCATAAGGCGAAGCTTGTCCTTCAGCAAGGAATTACTATCATTCAAGAGATAATTCTTGCTTTTAAGTTCCTCCACTAAGTCCTTTAAGAGCCCATTCTCCATATTTAAGGCTTCAGTTGTTGAGGTTATGGAGTCTTCATGGAGTGTGCAAACAACTCGCGTTTTATCGATCACCTTTATTTTGCCGATCCAATCTCTTAGGGCACAGGACTTATGAAAAGCTTTTCCACACAGTATGCAAATTACAACACTAGTAGACTTTTTACAGCACGTTAAATAACATTTATCGTCGGATGTACTTTTACGCGGACTTTTAGTCGGCGCCATCTTGATTGATATTATCATTAAAGGGGACCCCCATGAAAATGGTGCAAACATGATTAGAGAAAAATTCTGTTTCCGTATTGTGGATAAAACTCTGTTTTAGTGCATTTTGCCAAAGGTTGCAATCCTCAACATTATTCACATTGTTGTTTTGGTTCATTCTTTTGCCTTGGACTTAAACTTTATTTTCTACTAGATAATGTTCTCTTACTTCTTTTTGTCACTACTTTTATGCGATTTCATCTTAATCATCGGTTTCTCAACACTTCTTCTATTCATAATTAACTTTTTAAGAAATCCGGTAGGAGTGCACAAAAAGAATGATTTGAAACATTTGTGTCTTTAATATTATTCTAATGTATGTAACTAATTATTGCAGGTTTTATCATTTTCATAATGGTTAAATTCTTGTTCCAGATCCACAATTGATCTTAAATTTGTTTACCAATTGCTAAATAATGTTTGTTTTATTTTGTTATAGTTTGATGAAATAAATAAAGATAGGCCAAAATAATACTTATTATTTAATTACGAAAGTAAAAATACTTCTAACAAACCTTCAAATTTCCATGCTTAATATTCTTCCTGAAAGCAAAATTCCAAGCCTGAATGAGTTCCAGTAACTTTTGTTTGACATTATCATGAGGAGTTGTTTTTGCCAATTCATGTAAAAATTCACAGTTCGGTTTTGATGTTAACTCTTCGGCGATAAGTGAACCTTAAAAATACATACATATTAAAGAGACTTAAGGCTTAGTTTTGATTTTATTGAGAATTACTTATACAGTATAAAATCTTACCACAATTTTTCACTACACTTTCAAGGCATAAGAGAGCATACAATGCCGAATGGGGATTAGGTGCACCCAATTTCTTTTTGATGGCTGCCAAAGCAGTTTTGGGTCTAAAAAAATATGACATTCTAGAGATTGCTACAAATACTGGAATTATATATGAACTATGTCTAAAAGCTTACGGTATATCCTGCTGCCTAATCAAATCACAAATTTGTATGATCGAAGGCCAGTCTGGTTCCATTAAGAGGTGACTTGTAGCTTTTTCTATAAATAAATAAAAAATACACAAAATATGATCTAAATATGGTTCATTAAGACAAATGGGCGTATCAAGAAAAATAAATCATTTTATAAATTCTTACCAAGTAGTTTATCGAAACCTCCTGTAGGCCGAAACATGTTTGGTAAATGTTCTAGTATATTGCCCAACGCTGATCCTCTGAAAATATCCAGACTATTTTTTTTTCAATATTGGTGAACGGTGGTATAAGAGAAAAATGATTCCTTATATTATTTGTTATGATAAATTAGATATTTTATTTATGATTTTGTGAATCATGATCAGGTGATTTTGACAAGTGACACGGACTGCTGACTGGTGACAATTTGTTAATGAATGTTGTTTTTTAAGGAGCGGATAAACACTTATCGCTGCCGGTACCACATCAGAGGGCTTCAGAGTTGCGCACGCAGATGAAGAAAAAGGCAAACATTTGTAAAGTCATATATTTAATACTAAATATATGTGTAAAGTATACCTACTTACCTATTCACTATTAGAGTTGGGCAGTCCGGCTCTTTTTTGAGAACCGGCTCACCGGATCCGGATCAATACAAAGAGCCGACTCACTGAACCGGCTCGCGGATCTTTTGATTTGCCCCCGTCCGATTCGCTCCGCTAGCAGTTTGCGCTCTTGGCTCTTAGCTTCGAAATCGTCTTAAAAGTTCAAAAATTGGGCGAATGATGTTTTTAAGTAGCAATTTATAGCTTTTTGTATTTAATAATATATAGTTTTTATTTGTTTCAGGTGTGTTAAACTTTTGTAATATTTATCTAAAATAAAATATTTAGAATAAAAAAAAACTGTTTTACTATAACCACACTAGTACATACTTTTTTAAAAACCTTATATCATACCACTATATTTTAATTTACACAATAGCTAAATTTATAACTATATCATATATGCAAACAATCAAATATTGAATAAGATTTTTAAAAACATTAACCCGCCACAACAATATAGGTTGTATGTAAACCAAACCAATACCTCCTACAAGAGGTATTGGCCAAACACATTAGTATTCCAAAAATTCTAAAATAAAACGAATTAATATGAACGATTTTTGTTCCACGTACAGGTCTTTCAAAACAGGAAAAGTGCTGATCTTCGGCAATTAAATAGCACAATTATTAGCAAACGAGTGAATAGGACTTTAATACTATAGACTCAATCTAATTAACATAAGTTGCACCCGTTTTCATTTAAAAACCATTCGCCTGCTCTGAGCGATCCGTAGTGGAAATCGCAATGCGAACGGCGTATTCGCTCCCTTCCTTAATCGAGTCTCGATCGGGACCCGTGAACCGGTTCTTTTAAAATGCGAGAGTCGACTCGCACGGGTCTCTATAAAGATCCGAATCTCTGAACCGGTTCATTCGCGAACGACACACCACTATTCGCTATTCACTTCCGTTTAGGTCTTGGTCGAGGTAACATCGCGTTGAGTAGCGGCTCTTTTTCGACGCCATATTGGGCGACGCGTGGCAAACGTTAAGGGACCAATTTGTCTCCCCAAGGAAGAAACGGACGTCACAGCCAGCGCTGTCTGTGCCACTTCAGTGTATAAATGTTTGTCTATAGCCAGAGGAAATATCCAGTGTGGGTTTTCTGTCTATGCCGTTGAAAAAAGTCGGTGGTCGTGACATGACCCAGAGCCAGACAGGTCGCGGTCACCCCATAATAGGGCCCTCGATCCAACAAGGGTGTAACTTATCTTGAAGGTCGCCCCAGCGCTAACTAAGCCCGGACGGGGGCTGTACTGGCAAATTGCCTCGAAGCAGCGCCAAACTGCCCCCTTCTTGTATGGGGTTACAATTCAAAGTTCAAGTACTTACCTATTTTCTTACTTGGTTAATGGTTGAACTTGAAGTATGAACTTCCCTCAAGAAGGGAGCCCTTTGGCGCTGCTACGAGGCAATTTGCCAGTGCACCCTTCGTCCGGCGCTTAGGGAGAGGTAGAGCTACCCTTCTACTACCGTTACACGTTATGACGTTATTCCAGTTTGGAGGGTTTTGTATTGTATTTGTATATTGTAACTTTTCACACGGCACAAATAGAAACCCCACACTGGGTATTTCCTTTGGCTAAAGACAAACACATAATATACGCTGAAGTGGCACATACGACGCTGGGTATGACGTCCGTTTTTTCCTCGGGGTGACAAATCGGCCCCTGAACGTTTGCCACGCGTTGCCCAATATGGCCGTCGAAAGAGCCGTAATTCAACAGCGATGTTATCCCAACCGAGAACTAAACCATAGAAAAATATATAACTAAACGAAAGTGTGGTTAATGGTTTTGCTTCTAGCCAAATACATTGTATTTGCTTCGCTCGCTACGGGGACCCAAGGAAAGGAAACTAACCAGGTGCTAACCCAATCTAACTCAAGACATACCCAAAATCAAGGAAAAACTGTTTAGAAACATATTCTTAAAAAATAAATAAAAAAAAGCAACGGGGTTTGAACCTGGGCCGTTCAGGTGAGATCCAGTTGTCTAAACCTCTACACCACGAGAGCTCTTGACGGAAATCGATTGCATCACGAAGACATATTGTAACACGAGATGGATCTTAAAATGCGACTGATGCTGTAAATTGATTGCATCGCGAAGACATCGAATGAAATCGCTCGAGTCAACGCCACCTACACTAGATGACGCTGGAGACGCTTTTACCTTGACGGCAGCCAAAGTAAAGCTTTCGCGAGACACTCATCTTCTGGCGGGATAATCTACATCATATGATCGGTGCATCATATAGGGTGGCGTTGTATATATGATCTACATCCTCCGGAAACAGGAAGGGCGAAAAATGTAAATACTGAGGTTATGTAAAGCTTTACGTCAATGATTGTCTAAATTAACCTTATGAATTTTAACACAAATCTGGTCGAAATACGTTAATTAGTTTTTATAAAATTCGATTGTTAAAGATCGGAAATTTAGGAGCTAAC
>MU190726.1:8339-40673 GCA_016904865.1 Pissodes strobi | reverse complement strand
AGTGCTCTGGTGGCTCAGTGGTCAGAATGCTCTCCCTGTGATGTGGCAGCCCGGGTTCGATTCTCGCCGGTGTTTTTTTACTTTCTTGAGGTTATGTTTGTAAAAAGTTTTTTTCTTCATTTTGGGCATGCTTTGATTTTAGTTAGTTTTTGTTGGTTGCGCCACCGAAGCGAGCGGAGGGCCATGCGTGAAGTGAAATATTAGACATTCTAAAATAGTAAAGAAACCCTCTAAATATTAAACAAACCAAGTCATTGTGTTATTGGTCAGACGGCTAGCATTTATCAGAAATGTGTTTACGCAAGCCCAGGACTAGTCAGGCTAAAGGACTCGTGTAGATGGTTAAGACTAAAATATATGAGCGTCGGGCGTGCATTTTTTTATTGATTTTGTCATTTTGTGGCACATTGCCGAAATACGGGACATCAGCTGTCCCGGCGGGACAATTAAATTTATGGCAAATATACGGGACGTCCCGGGAAATACGGGACGTCTGGCAACCCTAGTCAGAAAACCAAACAGGAGTCAACATTACAGTAAAATATTTATAGAAGCTTTTATTAAAATACAAAACCGGACGTGTCTAAATCATATATCATAATATGGACTATTACGTTAGTCAATTTCTCAACGATAGCTTTAAACCGTATGAAATTGTTTATTTTTATGCAATATTTTGCTGCAAATTATCTACATTTTTGCTGACTTGTACAGGGTTATATCTTATATTTAGACCACCAGGATGTATTATTAAAACAAGTAAATGAGTATCGCAAAGCTGTCAAAAAATTACACCTTGGGTTTTTTTAACTAACTGAAAAATATGGCAAAAATTGTGTCATAAGATCAATGCATTAATATTAGACCAACACGTTATTTTATACGGTTCTCTTTCTTGCACTTATGGAACGGTTTTTTTCAATTAGTTTTAAGAATAGAGGTTAAAACCCGTTATATTTAGAGTCACTAACGGATACAGGGCAATCCCTTTAAAAAAAGCAAAAGTTGGTGTTTTTTAGCATGTATTTCTCCATGAAAAACCCCACAACTTTTGCATTTAAAGTGCTTTTCTATCTCTTATAAGAAACTCGGTAGACGCTGTCTAAATATATGAAATAACCCTGTACAGCGTTTGCCCTATATTTTGCACCACACCTAGGTCATTTATTTGTGAAGCTAGAAAAACCTTTTATACGAAAGTTGTAGGATTTTGTCCCAATCATAATAATCGCAAAAAGCTTGGATCTATTAAAAAAAATTGAGCGAGTCTGCTAGTACTCGAGACACTGATGTATAAACATATGTCCTATATCGACATCATGGACATGAAAATCTAATAACGCCACACATTTTCGTCCCCACATTTCCGTCCCATTTGCCTAGATTTATCCTCATACCGCCGCGTAAGATGTTTACACATAAAAAAAAACAAATATTCCTACCACATTTGCGATGCATATCTGTTCCAACTAGCGGCTCAGACAAAACTCTACAAAATGTTGTTTAGAAAGGTTTCTTGTGACAGAAATAAAAGCTGTAGGCAAAGTATAGGGAAAACTCTGTACATCCATTGCAAATGGCTCGCGTATGAAAACAAAATATACATTATTATTGTTGTTATTATAAAATCATATTGAAAGGGCCATGCCACCTGGTCTTGTGCCATACCTGATGATATAACTATCCACATTTGATATCCTATCTTAAAAAAATCAACTGCATTCTACCATTGTAAAATAATAAGCAAACGCTTTTCACATGCACAATGCATCAAATTACACAAACGTCAGCTACTTGTGGGTTAGTGACCATTTGATATCGCACAAAGAAAAATACTAACCCAAACTATAATTAATTTTTGTTAAGAATTCTGAGCTCTAAATGCAAAATAAAAAGTTATCACCAAAGTCATTTTCCATACTCTCTGCGGTCCTTTATATTTTGACACCTAAAAGGAAAACACTCCACATACCTACTTAAATGTTGCTTGTTATCTGTGTTCACACTGCACTGTTTGTAAATTGTAATGAATGCATTTTGTTTTTGTTTTAGGATTAGGCCACAAACACCCCGCGAAATCATTGACATGTGTCAAATGTGCACTTCGGTAACACCAGGGGAACCCCAAGTCACCCTCGGCAACGACAAGTCCTTCACTTACAATTATGTTTTCGACACCGAATCGTACCAGGAGGAAATTTATGAGGCATGTGTTGGATCTCTAGTCGAATCTTCACTTGAAGGGTAAATTTTTAGACATATTTACGCTAGAACATAACCTATGATAATCATGCTAATGTTATTACTCTGTTCTTTACATTAAGATAATACTTATAGAAGGTACTACCCAATTTTTATATTTAGTTTCCACTTTATGAGTGGTCAGTTACGACTCGTCTCTAAGTGTAATTTCAGAAAGAGTCAAATACCTGGTCATATCAAATAGCAATATAAATTTAACTGTAAGTATAATCGTATATGAAAATTATTCTTTTAAGATCGAACCGTGTTTAATGCTAGTCCTTGTTGCAGTCCTAAAATAAACCGTAGGTGACTTAGTATTCAGTAGATAACCTAAGATATTTTGGTGTAGATTTGTCATGCTGCAGTTTACTAATGAGGGAAATAATAATAAATTAATAGCATCAGGCATATAGAAGTCGATGAAAATATAATCACAAGTGTAAGCATAAGTGATAAATAGAAAAATGTATAAAATACTATTTTCCCGAAATAAAAAGAATCCCAAGCACTCCTCCAGAGTGAAAAGAAAATATTAGATGAGAGGAGAATTTTTTTTCACAGAAAATCAGATGAGGTATAATATAAATCAAAGGAACCAGATACAGGCAAAGACGTTACGACTTTTAATTTCCTCTCCGGAAGCCTATCCTAATCGATCAACGATTTGGTTTTAGACCTCTTATTAAGACAACTTAGTTAAGCCTGTTAGCTTATGCGGCTTCCCATCAAGTGCCCTTGAGGGTGGCTGTCAGATTAATTCAGTTTACACTGGCTTTTCTCCGGCGTTCGCAAGTGTTTCTTATGGTATCTTGGATCATAAGCTCGGAATGTTTGGGATTGGTGAACCTCTTATCTATTGGCTTGGGAGCTTTATATCGTGAATGAGCTTGACAGAAATTACGACAGCTTAAACATGAGAATGGCGAAATTCCAGAGAAAACATACAAGAAAAATGTGTCCAGTAGATAAAGGAAAAGTGTCAATCTGAGAAGTATAAGGAAATAGAAGAGCTTGACAAAATAATAACACCTGCAAAATGACTGGAGTTCTAAAAGCAACACTTCAAGACATTTCATAAAGATAACAGTGGTAAAATACAAAAAGAATGAGTTTGTAATATCCGTAAAGCTACTGGATCAGATATAGCAGCTATCGAGCATTCAAAGCTCTTGACTTCTTCGACACCTTCTCTTCTCATGAGTCATTATAAGTCCGTGCATTAAAAATACTATTCTGCTAACCTCTTTGTGATGAGCATTAATCGATGCAGTGCCGATAAAATCAGCTTTCGTGTAGAGATATGATTTGTAAGCTGGTGATGGAACTGGCCAGGAATTAGTAATTGTAGCCCGGTAATTGAACCCTGCAATAACCCAATACGCATTAGACAAAGCCCATTACTTTAATGAAAAACTATAGCCCCCCTCGCATAAATATATTTTCTTTATAAAACAAATTCCCCCCAAAAATTATCAATGGACTCTCAATGACCATCAGCAAATAAAGGAAATACTAAGGTAGGTACAGACAACTTGAATATAAAAAAGATAGGTATGAATCACCCCTAAAAGAAAATATAAACTTCCCCATATGATCAAAACTAAAGTCACATTAAAATAAAAATTCAGATTTGATAAAATGGAGTAGATAAGAATACCCATGAAATGCAAATGGTGGACAAGGTACAAAAAAAGGTTAACATAGATAAGGCAATTAAATCGTTAATTTAGACAAAAAAAACTGTAGCAATAATTACCTCGCTCGTGTGTGAGGGTTGCTAGAAAGTCGACGGTCTCGGTCTTATACGACGAACTAAAAGAAATAAGGGAAAAGACCATTAGCGTCCTGACATCGTCCGCATGCTTCACAAGCAATAGAGAAAAAATAATTCCAGAGAAAATGCTTACCTAGTGCAGAAGTTAAATCCCGATAAATCGGTCGTGTCAAAACACAAACAGAAACCAACACAATATATCCCCAAAGAAAGGGTAGTATTAAATCACAATACTAAATGTTGAGTCTCTGTGACTGCGCTACAGCAAACCTTCTTTTCGCCTCGAATGGTATTCTTAGAAGGACTCTCTATTCGTTTCAGTCCATTTGCCTTTCTCCTTCCACGAGATTAAAAACTACGTCTGATCAGCAACTGAAACTGCCAAGTGATTCGATACAAGGAATTATTCTAAGATAATAAACGACTTAATTATTTTTTATTATGGTGGTAAAACGACGGCGGGAGCCACAATTAATGAGCTGAAATTAAATTGTTCAAGAAATACCAGAGAATATTCCCAAATGAAGTGATAAAATTTAAAAAATCGAAATCGACAGTAGCAATTATGGGAAATAGCCCATTCCTACTACTCAATGTTGCCAATCGAATATTACAAAAGTAACAACCGGCCGCGTCGAATCTATGGAGCCTAAAAGCAGGTTTTATTAACAGAATTCTTAAAAATATGAAGCGGTTTGCTGGCCGCTCTACGGTAATGTAACATAAATTAAGCAAAGCTGTCCTAATAACAATAATATCTTATTTTAGTGATTTGATCAAACCTAAGCTATCTGTGGTTAGCTTATCAACTAAAAGAAATATAGTCACAAAGTGTTATAAAAGCTAATACAAATATATCGTTTACCTATATTTAGAATAAAATTAATTTACATTAATAAATGCGGCAATTTTAAGCTTATTGACAGCAAATCGAATCAATAAATTCAGAATTAATTAACTGAAGAGTATTGACCTCTTTTTAGTAATTCTTACCACAAGATACAGCATTTTTTGCCAAATGCGCGTATAAAATTAAATTTAAAAATATTTTACACTAGCAAAATCGGACTGTTACAATCTCTTTACCAAAATCCTAAAACAATCAATAATAACACCTATAATTAAAAAAAGAAACAGGGACCTTTTTGTAAATTATAGGCCAACATCTCTATTCTGTCGTCTCGAAATTAGTTGAAAAATGCAGGTCTCTGCAAATAGCAACATTTTTTGAGTTAAACGGATATTTCTCTGAATATCAATCTCGGTTCAGGAAACCCAAAAATACTGTTTTGGGTATCCTAGACCTTGCAACATATATATCATGAAATCCTTCCACAGACTCCAGTCCTGTCCTCTTGTGTGATTTGCCAAAGGCCTTTGACTGTGTTAACCATGGAATCATCTTGCAAAAGCTTGAAAAGTACGGATTTGGTTATGAAAGCATTAATATTGTAAAAGGGTCTCTAGGGTATCTTTGAAAGAAATTGTGATTAATATTGGGACTCAGTGGAAGGGTCAATTTTGTTTCCAATTTATATAAATGATCTGCCAAGTCCAGGCGGTACAGAAAAATACACCCTCTTTGCTGGAGGGCTCCTTGGAGGCATGCTGAAGTGCTGAGTGATGGTTGTTGTTAAATAGCGATAAAACAATTTTTTCGATTAAAGATATGGACGATGTAAATGATGCAGTGGATGAAGTAAGATTTCATGGGTACACATATCAACGATTTATGTAAAAAACTAAGTGAAAACCTTTAAGCAATGCGCAATATCTGAAATTGTGTCTCTAAAAATGTTTGAAGATCGTCATATATATCATGCCATATTTCATTCGTATCTCTTATATTCCATTCTCACCTGGGGGCACTCGACAGAGACTCAGCGAGTTGTATCTGAATCCTTCCGAAAGATATTGAAAATTTCGAAGTTTTGCTTATGAAACGCGGAGAAAACGATAAAATCCGCGTTTTCCGGTCATTTTTATACGAATTGCCTGAAATTTACATGATAAGACTCGAATTTTTACGTAGATTTTGAAAATCTATCAGCTAATGCCAAGACAGTTAGGAGTTTTCCATAATTGTCGCTTCTGAATTCGGAAAAACTAATTTAAAATTTTGACCAAATTAAACTTTTTATCGATGAAAGCTCAACAATGCCAAATGCTTTCTAAAAGTTAAAGAACGCCAGGCCAGTCGTCTAGTCTGTTATAATAAATTTTCATTGGAAGCTTCATCGACTCTCAAATTGTTATGTATGTCATTCAGGTTCCATCTCTGATCATCCTAAAATTAATTTTGAGGTACAGCATCCAAGACTCTGCATTGGCATAGACAATATATGCAGAGTTTACTAAATATATTATCTCATTTTATGAAGGTGTAAGTAGAGCCATGTTATTCCGACTAAAGGAGTGTATCAAACTCTTAGCTAGAACTTCAGCCTTTTCCAATGGAGCCTGGTATTCAAATGATCTGGATTTTATTTCGCTCTGCTAGGCGTTTGAGTTCTTCATGGCATTCTCGTACCAGTCTAGAGCATACTCTTGTGAATGTGAGGTGTTTTAGGACTGTTAGAAGATATATGGAAGGGTTCACCTACTTACACACCTTATGAAAAACAGCAACATGTAATTCCGAAGTTTTTATGACTTTTGTTTGGTCTCACTTCATGACACCTGTTCCGTCACTGTATCAATTTCTTGTGATTTCTTTCGAGAAGAGGTCCTCTTAAAAAATCTGCTACTCCTCTTGTTCCAAAAATAAATAAACCATAATTTTGCACACTTTTTGCACACCGCAAATGGAATTTTGCACACCCACACAAGGAAAACCAGAGCTGTTATATAAACGGGGTGCAAACTTGAAAATTTTAACACCTCATAACTTTCCTCAGAAGAGTGGGCTAAATTTGAAGATAGGTGTGCAAAATTAGTTGACCCTGGCAGCATCAACATTTGTCAAATTTGTGATACATGGGGGGAGGGGGGGAGGGAGTCGGGTGAGAATACAAATTTTTAACACCTTATAACTCTACTCAGAAGAGTGTGCAACATTTGAAAATAGGTGTGCAAAATTAGTTGAACATAGTAACATAACAATTTTCAATTTTGTGACAAATGGGAGGGAAAATGCAAATTTTTAACACCTTATAACTTTCCCTAGAAGAGTGTGCAACATTTAAGAATAGGTGTGCAAAATTTAAGAATAGGTGTGCAAAATTAGATGAACACAGTAGCATAAAAAATTGTCAATTTTGTGACAAACGGGGAAGAAAATACACATTTTTAACACCTCATAACTTTCCCCAGAAAAGTGTGCAAAATTTGAAGATAAGTGTGCAAAATTGTGCAAAATTAGTTGAACCTAGAAGCATCAAAATTTTGCAACTTTTTGACATGCAACATTTTGACACTTGACAACTTTCCCCAGAAGCGTGCAAAATTTTAAAATAGGTGTGCAAAATTGTGCAAAATTAGCCGAATCGAGTGGTATCAAAATTTTTTAATTTTGTAACAGATGGGGGAGATTGGTCATGTTTGCCCCCCGGTTTAAAAAGCAGCTCTAGTTTTCCTTGGGTGGGTGTGCAAAAATTTATTTGTGGTGTGCAAAATTGTGACATATTATGGTTTATTTATTTTTGAAATTTGTTTAATACGGGTGGGAAACTTGACCGACTCGATATGTGCTTAATTTCAGGATGCCAGTGAAATTGTGCAATCTATAGGATCCCAGCTTCACCTGCTTCATTTTTACTAGGTAAAGTATATTTTGCTGCTCAGACCCAACTTTCTCGCAATCGCCTCCAAGTTTTTCAACCTCTAGTCATAATTGTCTCTTCACCACAAGGTTACAAGGGGTTCCTTCTGTTCGATGTTCTAGGTGTTTCCAGTTGTACGACGAACTGGTGCGTTCTTGCCGCCGCGCTGGTCGTGACTGTCTGACAGGTGCTTCCAGGCGCAAGATAAGGCGGGCCAAATCCTGGGAATATTTGCTGTGAGAGTATCTATAAAACAGGGACATCTCGGCCGCATATCTGCGGTGCTCCAGACTATCCAGATTCCGGGTCAACTCCGGGTCGCCGTCGAGATGCACAGCTCTCTCCTGAATGGAATCCAGCAGCTTTAGGGTGTCCTTTAGTGCGGCACCCTAGATGTGTGAGCAATACTCTAGGCGCGATCTTATTGGCGCTTTGTAGAGCAAGAGCAACTGCTGTGGTGTATACAGTTTTTTTGTGCGACATAGCTCACCAAGATTCTGCGAGGCTGATTTTGCGATGTTAGCAACGTGGTCATACCAGGACATATTGTTGTTAACCGAGACACCCAGTAGTTTGATTTGCGAGGATGAAGGAATGGTCCATCCTGCCATAATGATGTCAGGGCCCGCCGTATGGGCCCTCTGCTAGGGTAGTTTCTTATTTTACGTATCTGTCTACACCATGAGAGATTGGAGTCAAAAATTGCCCTAAATTGCCTCTCTAGACATAGTTGTCTCTTCACCATGAGGTACAAGAGGTTCAAGTCTCTTTCACTCTGTTCGACATCTAAGTTGATTTGCTTCATTTCAATGAACTTTCATGACCATTTTTAAGGAATCCAAAGCTTCATAGTTTTCAGATCATATAACTATAGTATTAATACGTCATATGATTAAATCGTCATCAACTTCATAATGGCCGTAGTTTATTACAGATATTGTTAATATCCGTTGGCGCCTAAAACAAACCTATATTTTGTTTAATAGGCAAATTAGTCAAAAAATAATACATTATAATATTAAACGTATCTTTAGGCGCGTTTTGCGTTTTTTCCTGGGTATTGAATTCAGTACAACCGTCACGCGTCACGCTCGGAGCCATCACCCTCCTATATGTATGACATGTTCCCGTATAGGTAGAGGGCTGAAATTTTCAAGGGATGTAGCCAGGGTAAACAGGTGGACGAAAACGGCAACCAACCAGCGGGTACAGGGTGTCCCAAATTCGAGCCTCATCGGATCTCGGAAGCTAGAAGAGATACGAGGTCGGTTAAATTGGGGCAAAGTTGCGCAATTTGATGCTGATTAAAATGCCACCTCAAAAGTTAAAAAAATCCGAATACTTCCGAAGATATTTAGAAAAAACCGAATATTCGCGGTTTCATTTTTATTTTTTTATGACTCTATTTGACTAGATATTATAAAATAAATTTCATATTCTCATTGCTACTTTTTCAGTTCTACAAGATGGTGTTATCAGATTTTCAAACCGACGTTTCGTTTTTGAGCTGCCATAATCAACTTTGTTTTTTTAAATACGGCCCTGGATTTTTTATTACGGACTTTAAGAGCTTCTAATGTCCCAAAACCAATGATGCATCGCACTTATTCGAAAAAATCATTTTAATGATTTCCTGGTAAAATCTTATCAAAAATATGTTTTCTGTCTCTCTCTAACACATGAGGTCTTATGGAAAATGTCATTAATAGGAATTTTTCGAATAAGTGCGATACATCATTGGCTTTGGGACTTTAGATGCTCTTAAAATCCGCAATAAATAATCCAGGGCCGTATTTAAAAAACCAAAGTTGATGATGGCAGCTCAAAAACGAAACGTGGGTTTGACAATCTGATAACACCATCTTGTAGAACAGAAAAAGTGGCAATAAGAATATGAAATTTATTTTGTAATATCTATTCAAATAGAGTCATAAAAAATAAAAATGGAATCGCGAATATTCGGTTTTTTCTAAATATCTTCGGAAGTATTCGAATTTTTTTAACTTTTAAGGTGGCATTTTAATCAGCATCAAATTGCGCAACTTTGCCTCAATTTAACCGACCTCGTATCTCTTCTAGTTTCCGAGATCCCAATGATGAGGCTCGAATTTGGGACACCCTGTACATACATATTTAAATGTAAACGTAAACTAAAAATCTGCAAACTTAATTAAACATTAGAGAGTCTTTCTTCGGTTTTTAATCGACGAAAATTGATCGATTATTTGATCAAAATTAATTTTTTGGGCAATTTCATTTTCTATATGCTTATTATTGTTAGGCTATTTAGCCTTGTCTAGCTAATAGCACTTCTTAAGTAAGAAACTCCAAAAAACATATACTTTTTACGACCGAGATTATCGGAATTTTTGAAGTGAAAACTTCTTTAGGCGCGTTTTGCGTTTTTTCCTGGACATTGAATTCAGTAAAACCGTCACGCTTGGATATGTATGGCATTTCCCGTATAGGTAGAGGGCTGAAATTTTCAGGGAATGTAGCTAGCCGTGGTAAAAAGATGTTCTTAGACGTAAACGCATGAAGTGGGGATTGTCGCGGGCGACAGTCGAAGCTCTGAGAACTAGGCTTTACGCAGCTTTTTTACAAATTTGCATGCACCAAATACCGCCGCGCCGGGATATTTATTTTTCATTCCACGTAGAATAAATAATAAATATCGTGACACAAAATGTATTGGTTGGATAAAAAGTTTAATACATATTTTGTTCTTTGATTGTATTATAATGTAATTAATTTAAAAACTGAGTTAAGCTTATGAGCATTGTTAGCATTAGCATATTATTTATAAATTCGGAGCGACGCGGCGCCTAATTTCCCTTGGCGCCTGGAGGCCTTACCCCCCCAGGCCCACCCGGTAGCTGCGCCACTGGTTAATCTATAAATCTAATAAGAGAACGAGCATCATGAATTTTCTTGTTCACTTAGCGTGGTTGTTGAGATTAACCCAAAAAGGTTTAAAATGGTGGTCATTGTCCCTATATTTCTTGTTTTTTATGCTTGCATTGCTTGCAGTTTGCATTATGGTGACCTTCACTTTGACCACATCTGACGCTATTTCGTCGCCCTTTTCGTGAAAGCCCATAAAGCAGACGGGTATTTTTCAGGATACCAGAATGAGCGGGCAATGGTCAAAATTGCATGACTGTTTGCTTAACTTTCAAGAGGGCAGCACTGTAAGGATTTTAATTTCAATTATTCACAATGAATAACTTTTTGGAAAATCTTAACGTAACGTCTTACGTGTAGATAATACGTTTATTGTTAAGTAGACCGTAAATAGTAATTTGTTCTGTTCCTTATAGTGAATCGTTAAAATAAAGACCTCTTATTGATTTAGAAAGTCTACTGTTTTCGGCACTAAGTTTTTACTAAGCAATTAAATATCGAGTTGATATGTTGAGTTATTAATCTGGTAATTCTTATCAGTGGTTTCACCAACTTCTCCATGCTATTCGCTCCATTTCGTAGCCGAAGAACTTTAAAGTGCTTGATGTATGAATGGTAAAGGCATTTCTTTGGTTCTAATTTAGTCCTCTAAAGATCAAAGCATTTGTTCTACTAGATGCTGTACAGGGAATTGATTGTCTCTTTAACAGAGCAGATCACTTCGAAGCATTTAATTTTATTTAAAATAAAATAAAATATATGCTACTCCCCTTGTGTTATTTGTGCCGAATCTCAAGGTGCAAGTGGAGTTGTGCAGTTTATAGGGTCCAAGTTTTGCCTCCTCCATTATCACTAGATAAAGTGGTGAAAGACCCAGGAGTTGTCGATCTCATTGCACCTGTAATCCCTAGAAATTATTTTGTGGCTCAGGACCATTTTTTGCTATACATTTTCCTAACTACTACTAGGGTTGTTTCTGATTTTACGCATCTATCTGTTTCATCAGAGATTGGAGTCAAAAATCGCTCCCTAGTTCTTCACTCTCTAGTCATAGTTGTCTATTCACTACGAGGTACAAGAGTTTCAAGTCTCTTTCCTCATGTCTGACATCTAAGTTGATTTGCTTCATTTTAATGGACTTTCACGGCCATTGTTATGGAATCTAAAGCATCACACTTTTGATCTCATAAAACTATAGTATTAATAAATCACATGACCAAATCATCATCAACTTCATTATAGCCGTCGTGTCGTTTATTGCAGCTTTTGTTAATATATAAGTCCAACAAGGGAACGAGCTATTTCGCTCCATTTCGTAGCCAAAGAACTTTAAACTGCTTGTTGTATGGTAAAGGCATTTCTTCGGTTGTAATTTGATTCTCCATGAATAGAAGCATTCACTTTGAAGCATTCAATTTTATTTAATCGTGTCACAACTCTGAACCGTATGTGCTACTCCTTGTGTGATTTGTACCCAATCTCAGGATCCAAGTGGAGTTGTGCGTGAATGTTGGAGGGGGGGGGGGTAAAGAGCTAAAATGGTATATATCCTCAGGCAAAAAAAGAACATCTATCAAAGATAAAGAGGCATACGAATGGGAAATAACTTCAAATCTTATTGCTTGGAAGACCTAAAGGAGATCAGCGTAGACGATCTTAATAGACAAACAAGTCACACTTTAAAAGATGCTCAAAATGACGCAGCGAAAAGGTTAAAGACAAGGAAGAGAAACTAAGCCAAAATACGAGGAACCTAATGAGGGAGAGGAGAGAGATGCGAGATAAATACACGACAAATTCCGATACTTTGAGACAAATCAACAGATATCTCCAAATCAGTTAGGAAAGACATCAGAAAATATAACAGCGAGCATATATCCCAAGTTATAGAAGACAACAAAAGTTTGAAGGTACTACGGAGAAAACTTGGCGAAGGTAAGAGAAACATTTGTAGACTGCATGATGAGAGTGAGACAACAAAAACCAACAGAGTAGGATATTCTTAAGATTACAGAAGGCTTTTACCAAGAGCTTTATAAAACGGACGCGGAACGTCTTGAACCGAGGCAAATACCAAAAATTCAAAATGTATCCGAAGATGTCCCTGAAATAACAGATAGTGAAATAAGAGCTTCCCTCTCCGAAATGAAAAATAATGAATCATGAATATAGTTATCGAATCAATTAAGGAAAGAGGCGATGCTTTAATACGCATACTTCAGAAACTCCTTAACGCATGTCCCCCTCAATGGCACAATGCAGTGATTATTCTCATGTATAAGAAGGATGATATTGTCGATTTAAAATACTATCGACCCATTAGCCTTTTATCACATCTTTACAAGCTTTTCATGAAAATCATAACAAAAAGGCTTACAAATAAATTGGATAGTTATCAGCCGCGCGAACAGACTGGATTCCGTCGGGGTTATGGTACAAACGATCACTTGCATGTCATTAAAACTCTAATAGAGAAATGTGTAGAATATAACAAGCCACTTATACTTATATTCGAAGACTACGAAAAGGCTTTCGATACAATAGACTAATGAAGGGAAAATCGGATGATTGGTAGAATCGAATATCTTACATTCGAATACTTTTGAGAATCGAATGATTATTCGAATACAAAGAATCGCATTATTTGGATTAGTCGCGATATCCCAAATGTTTCAATTAGCGATTCAACCGCTCGATATTCCGAGTGACTTCGAAGTCTCGTTCTCGAATTCAAATTTGCAAATTGTCTGATTCTGGATTGTTTGATCTTGAAGTCTATATTCTTGATACATTTAAGCATAAAAGCAAAATCTTTTAGAAAAATTAGCGAAAGCATTCACGATTAAAAAATAAAATATAGGTTAAACGTTGTTTTGTTTAGATATTATGTAAAAGTTTATTAAAGATTTACTAAAATCGTCACTTTTTAATCATTTAAAAATGAATTCCCATATTGCAAAAATATGTATGTCATACCTGCCGACTACCACATTTAATGATGTTTACTACAGAAGAAAATTAAAAAACTACCACAATAATTAAACTACTCTATTTTATACTTTTTATAGTATAGGCGGTTTTCGATTAGTGTTAACCATAATACAAAACAAAGCCCGCTATTATTTTTTGATCAGACGGCAGACCAGCATAATCCAACAAGTTATATTATAATCGCATTTGACGCGAATTGTGAGAATTCATATTTCATTTCGATTTAACCAGCATTCGAGGGACGATTAATTCGTTGTTAGCGCATTCGAATCCTTCGTTAAGAATCGAATGCAAGCCTGAATCGAATACTTCGATTATTTGTATTCGAATAGTCCCTTCACTACAATAGACCAACACCAAATGCATTATGCTCTCGCTCATTGTCGAATTGATCATCGATACACCGCAATAATAAAAAAATATCTACGAAACAGCAACTATATGTGTAAGACTCCACGAGGATACAAACAAATTTCAAATAGAGCGCGGTGTCAGGCAAGGTGACCCTATATCTCCAAAGTTATTTACAACTTTGCTGGAATACGTTTGTAGACAAATATACTGGGACAACATGGGAGTAAACATAAACGGAGAGGATCCGAATCATTTGAAATTTGCAGATGATATTGTTTTAATATCAGACAGTATTGACAAAGCCACGCAAATGTTGAAGAGACTTCAGCAAACCTCAAGAGTGGCTGGATTGAGGATAAATACTTCGAAGACCCAATTTATGACCAATCTTGTGGCAAGTGGAAAAATTCCCATGATAGGCGGCGAAATTGAACAGGTCACTTCATACAATTATGATATCTCGAACATGAGCTCCGTATAGATCGAGACAATCAAACAGCCGGCATTCAAAGAAGATTCGGTCTCGCATGGGCGGCATTTGGTAACCTTAGAGACGTGTTTAAATCGGAAATTCCCATGAGCTTAAAAAGAAAAGCATTTAATCAGTGCGTTTTGCCAGTGATGATATATGGGGCAGAGACACTTACTTTAGCCGAGAAAACAGTAAACAAAATACAAGTAACGCAGCGTGCTATGAAGAGGTCAATATTGGGCGTAAGTTTTAAGAATCGAATCCCAAATAATGAAATAAGGAGAAGGTCCGGTGTTGCAGATGCCGTAAGAAGAAGCACTACATTAAAATGGAACCGGGCTGGGCACATAGCAATGATGACAGATAATCGATGGACCAGAAGAATCCTTGAATGGAGAGCGAGAAATGAGGCCTACCGAAGTAGGGGACGCCCGCCAACAAGATGGACCGATGATATAAAGCGCATCAAACCGGACTGGATTCAGTCGGCACAGCACCGTTACGAGTGGAACAGATTATGAGAGGCTTATGTTCAGCAGTAGACACAATTGGTCTTATGATGATGATGATAATGATGCAGTGGTAAAAGACCCAGGAGTTGTCGATTTCACTGAACCTGTAATACATAGAAACTATTTTGTGGCTTGGCCCATTTTTCTGCCATCTAACTACTGCTAGTGTAGTTTCCGATTTTACGTATCTGTATGTTCCATGAAGGATTGGAGTCAAAAATCTCCCCCCAAGTTCTTCACTCTATAGATATAGGTATCTCTTCGCCACGAGGTATAAAATGATCAAGTCTCTTTCCTCCTGTGGGACATCTAAGTTGATTTGCTTCATTTTAATGAAAACTTTCATGCCAATTGGTAAGACATGTAAAATACCACACTCTTACTGTAAGGATTAATACGTCGCGTGACCAAATCCATCACCTACATTATAGCCGTAGTTTATTACAGATATTATTAATCTATAAACCCAATAAGGGAATGAGGTTCATTCCTTTGTTAAACCCTTACCTTTGTTTCACCAAATTCTCCATGCTATTTGGCTCCATTTCGCAGCCGAAGAACTTTAAGGTCCTTTCTGTATTCTGTGTGGTAAAGGCATTCCTTTGGATTTAATTTATTTCTCTAAGGATTGAAGAATTTGTTCTAGATGCTGTACAGGGAATTAACTGTCATCGCCAGAGCAGATCACTTCAATGCACTCACATTATATTGCAATGGGAAAAAATTGAATAGTCAACAATAATTCTTTGGGCATTTTCCGGTTTCATGTCTTCTCTATATTTACTCTTATTGGAGATGTAGGCGCCGTAACTATGTCTTTGGCGTCCCTCAATCTTGCGTACGAAATATAGAAAGATTCAATAAAGAGGTAAAGATGATTATGAATTAAAACCAATAGTAATGCTATTGCCCTCATTATCGAACTAACTGCTTTTCCGTTACACTTCGGTTAAATAAAGGTACCTACTTCATCCCGCATTATCTACTTTTAATCCATGTATTAATCTCTATTATATAGAAGTACCCATTATTAAAACGTATAATTTTATTTCGAGCAACTATAGTTCTAATTATTGTTATACCTCTTCATGGCTCCCTGCACTTGTACCTTGTATTGAGTCTATTACTATTAGGTATTTGTAATGACACTAATAATTGATAATTTCTCAAAACGTTATTTTTCGTGGTTAGACTAGGTTTTCTACAGTTTTAAGTTTGTATTGTAGCAGTACTTCTAGCAAACGTACCAGTGGCGTAGAAATATATTGTTGGAGGAAACGCTCTACAAAACCAATTAACATTTAATTTTTCGTAAATGTTGGGGTAGCTTTATTTTACTTACTTTACCACTTGAATGCACGGAAGATTTTCATCGAAATAATTGCAGCAACGAAATACGCCTCTCGTCGACCGATGTTCAACGAAAGGAAATTTAGGCGCCACCACCGATTCCAAGGGACAGCTGTGGAAACATTGGAGACTAAACGATGCAAAAATGTGCCACCAAAATTCTTGTTATTGTTGTTTGTTGCAATGTGGGCCTTCGCATGTACCATTTACCCAAGTCAAGAGGGAGGCAAGGGGGGTAGACCGGTTCAGTGAGCGCCCCTCGTCTTCTTCTTTTTCAACTGACTTCTCAACTCTTCTTTAACTTTCCAAAATTAATCCCAATTCCCAGTATTATTAGACAATACACTTTATACTTTTATACATGTTTATTATAAGAGGACTGTTAGTTAGACATACATACAGAAACAGCCCTACTAAACATACTGTGCAAACTATATAATGCTTGCCTGAGGAATACTACAACACCTGAACAGTGGGACAAGACTTATAATATTGCTCCATAAGAAGGGAGACATAGCCCAAATACAAAACTATAGGCCAATCAGTTTACTTTTGCAGATTTATAAGCTGTTTATAAGGATCATCACCAAAAGACTGACAACGAAGTTGGATCTCGATCAACCACATGAACAGGCAGGATTCCGTAAAAGATATGACACCAATGATCAGCTCCACACAATAAAAAACCTTATTGAATGGCCTAGAGTACAATAAGCCTTTGGTTCTCGTTTTCGTAGACTACGAAAAAGCTTTCGACACAGTATACCACCTGCTCAAAGCTCACGCTGATTGCAGAATCGACTAGTGTTACACCAACCTTATTAAGCATATCTATAAGAAAGCGACGAAAGTGAAGATATTTCCAACTTTAAAATGGAACGAGGTGTGCGACAAGGTGATGTCATCTCCCCCAAACTATTCACCAACCTGCTGGAGTTCATATTCAAGTGTGCTAAAACCTCAATGGCGAGAAGCTTAATCATCTTCGCTTCGCCGATGATCTGGTATTAATTACAGACAAATTCGAAGAACCAATAGAGATGCTATAGGAACTGGAACCAGCAATCAAAGAAGTTGGGTTAAATATTAACATTAACAAGACAAAGTTCATAACTAATCTGGTCGTCAGTGAAAACCTAACAGTAAATCACATGAATATTGAGCAAGGATGGTGGTATAATTAACTGGGCCACGAAATTCGAGTGGGGAGAGATAATCAGACTGGGCACCTGGGCAGCCTTTGGAAGACTGAGCTACATCTTAAGATCAAATCTCACCAGGTGCCAAAAGAGAAGGTTCTATAATCAGTGCGTTTTGCCTGTTTTAAGATATGGAGCCGAAACACTGACACTAACAAGGAAAACGGCAAATAAAATAAGAGTGGCACAGAGAAGCATGGAAAGAGCAATGTTGGGTCTTTCTTTGACAGATAGGGTTCCGAATGTTAAGGTGGAAATAAGAAGTGAGGTCACAGATGCCATCGCAAGAATATCAAATCTCAAATGGAATTGGGCGGGCTATCTGGCTAGAATGAGCGATGGCAGATGGACAAGAAAAATAACCGAATGGAGACCCAGAGATCATGCACTTCGCAGCGGAGACAGCCCGCCCACCAGATGGTCAAACGATCTGAAGCACCCAAACTGGATGAATGCAGCGCGGGACAGAGAGAGATGGAAGTATTTACGAGAGGCTTATGTCCAGCAGTGGACGACCATATAGCTGATTGATGATGATGATGATGATGATCAGTCAGTGAGGATAACTAGCTTATTAGTATTCCTTCCCTTATATAGTTTTAAAGTTTTATTAATCGCAATGATTTCTACGGTACAACTCTGAACTTCATCCGGCAACCTTTGAGAGAAACTTATATTTTTTGTTGGGCAAAATACATCAAAACCAACAGTGCCTGTTTCAATATATTTGAAGCATCAGTAAAAACTCTTGTAAGCCCAGCCGCCAATCCGTCAATCTTCTCCAAGAATTCCCTGTCACTGTCAAACTTTCCTTGGTTAAACCCAAATCACCGACCGACTTCATTTGGCTAGAGAAATCAGAATCAAGGTATGGAAGCGTCTTTACCACCTTAATCGAATCTTAAAATTTTGGCAGATACCTATACGCAAGATCCGTGATAGGTTTTTCCTTACATCGCCAGCATTTGTTGGTCTTATCACCTACAAAAAAGCTCAACACTTGCAAATATATCCATATAGGATTGTTACTTAAAGCCATATTTTTTAAAAGAAATCTCCTTGTCAATAACGTTCTTCTAAATTCCAATGATTTATCTCAGCATTCTGACAGCAGTACATTAGTTGGGATAGATTTCATATATCCTGACATGATTCTCAGGGCCAGCTTTCTCCCTAAACACTTTGATATGGGACTAAGCAAATGCGCTACGTATTTCAAATGAGATCGAACGATACCCCTATATTATACATGTGAGTGAAGATTACTGAGTCTACACCCCTGTAAACTTGACAAACTGACTGCATGACATTGAGGCCTTTCTTAACTATGATCTGAATATCTGAAACTTGTTTGTTCCACTTTATTCCATTTGAGCTCAGAGCCCAGGTATTTGGTCATCTGTACCCATGGGACAATATCATTATCATAGACGAAGGGAGTTGCACATGACTTCTCCCAAGTTTGAAGAGGACCGTCTTAGAGTTTTCAGAAGACTTGACAAATTGACTGCATGACATTGAGGCCTTTCTTAACTATGATCTGAATATCTGAAACTTGTTTGTTCCACTTTATTCCATGAGCTCAGAGCCATGCCTAGGTATTTTGTCACCTGTACCCATGGGATAGACGAAGGGAGTTGCACATGACTTCTCCCAAGTCTGAAGAGGACCGCCTTAGAGTTTTCAGAAGACTTAGGCGGTCCTCTTCAGGAATCATAATCTATGAGCCACTGGTTAAGTTGTCCCAAAGATTCTTGTATCCTATTAATAACCAAGGGTGTGTCCTTACCTACAAACATAAGGATCATATTATCTGGATACCGTATCAGAGGAACCTGATCTGGTATAACACAATAGCGACTCAAGTGTTATTGCACAAACCGCCAAGCAACAGGACATTCACGCCGAAATATACAGTATTACGTATTTCAAAATACGCCTAACAATATGAATTGTATACCTAAATATACAATAAAATATTGGGTACAAGTTTCACACACTTAAAAGCACATAAATAGTTCCGATTTCACAAAAATGCAACAAGATAACACTAAATTGCCGATTACCCAAGCCATTAAGTACGGCAGATTCGCAAACTAATCTCGTTGGTTTTGTTTGCGCTGTTGTCGGCTGTATAAGGAAATTACAGTAGTTTCGATAATAATTGGGGCGTATGATTTAGATATGTATGTAAAAGTAAGGTGTCTGTGTATATTTTTATATATTTTATAGGTATAGATACATAATATGAATAAAGTAATACATATGTACGTGTGTATGTATTTAGAGAGATGGTTAGTAATAATGCACGAAATTTAAAACGTAGGAACTTATTTATTTGTTCCCATTATTTTAGGATAGTGCACGAACAAAATTTTTTATGTGTGTGCTACAGGCGACGAAAGGCTAAGACCTATATTATTCCCGTGAGGGTACCGTGACCTGTTATATAGCTTTACCGGTAGCGATGTCCAAGTATCGAAACATGCACACTTTACGACACTTTTAGGCATCATAATTAAGTACATATATAAATTACGAAATACCACATTATAGAAAGAGGAAAGAACACCTTATGAAAGTATGTTTTTTACAATATTGGAGAAGTTGTAATGTAAGAGACACCTTCTTCATATAACGGGTATCTTAATATTCGCTACTATCGTAATAGTCTGGCAACGTTACACCCACTTGCGCCTCGATCGCGATTACCCGAAAGCCCTCGTCCTACATCTTTGCTCCAAATAGCAAAGGCCTACATGCAATACCTCACGACCTAAAATTTTGTTAGCGCTTAGCCTTTCTAGATATGTCTTGCAATTCCCGAGAGTGGAGCGCGCCAGGTTGTATAAGCGCGAGAACGTGAGGGCTTTTCTGTGTTAAAAATTATTGAGCAAAGTTAGAAAAGGGGTTGGGTGATGTCAAGTTGGTGTTAACTCAAAAAGTAAAAGCACATTTACAATTTTTTCGTCTTATAAAAAGTTTCATTCTTATACGCTCGATATGACTGTTCAATGCGCACCATTTTTTTTTATTGTCCCAAAATAAAGCGCCAGTGGCGCACCCACAAATATATTTATTTGGTTCAGCTTCAGAGGGATATTGGGGAACGCTGAAATTTTGAAAAATGCCTCCTGCCTTTATTTATTGAGATAATTAAAACTGTTTTAATCAATCATCTCCTGATGATGCTAACATGGTTAGCGAAACGCGCGTCGAGTGCAATAATTCTGTTTCGGTATTGTGGATAAAACTCTGTTTTAGTGAATGCTGCCGAAGGTTCCAAACCCCAACAGAGCCGAGAGTGGATATTGAATAATAAGGCGCTTAACGGGGAAACCTGGTTTAGACCCCTACTGGATCTTCCAGGATCAATAATTTTATGATTATGTCCTTTTAACATCTTCAGAATGTAACTCATTTTGTATACATCAAAGTTTCGTTTTAAAATCGATTTCGATACCGCTAAATTAATGGCAATTTTAAATCGCGTGATGAAGGCAAAACCTACTCTATATGTTACAGGTAAATCGCGTGCATGCACTAACCTATTCGCATTCTGTTTTCTTGCATAATCTCGGTTTTGTACTGCCTTCCGCAGACCAACTTTTCCGGTGGCATAATTGTTATAATATCATGTACGGGGGCAACTAAAAAATATCTAATCGCCATAAATCATTTACCTAACTGTGTATTTCAGCATAAGTTCTGCAAATAATATTGAATTGATTTTTGACCAATTCTAGAGTGGATGATTGCCCGTGCGGCTTTTTCGTTCTGTGCAAAACCTTTCTGTTTTTCAGCTAGTTTATCAACTTCCTTATTGCCGTGATTCCTTGGCAAATATTTTTTGACCAGACCGTTCTGAAGTTCTAATGTAGTACCTCCGTTTCAGAGCATACTTACCGGCTGTCTAAGAGAATTATTTTTTTTTGCCTTTATAGACTTATTGAAGGAAGGAGCCTCCAATAAAGCACGATTTTCTTCCAACTCTAATTCAAACCATTTGAACCTTTATTGTAATTCTGATGCTGTTTTGTCGTCCAAAAAATGATTTTTGATTTGATTCTTCACGTCGTTCCCAAGAATGCTTGCCAAAAATTTTAAAGTGAAAACTTCCTTTCGCGCCTTCAGCTCACTTTTTCTTGGGTAGTGAACGAAACTGAACCGTTATACGTGCGGCTCGGCTATGTAACGTTCTTTTAGATAAAGTCGGCTGGTGTTGACCTCAGCCCAGCCAAATTCAGCGGAGCAAGAGAGATAGCCAATGCTTCGTTATGTGAGGGGGTGATGAACGATCTTGCGCGGCAGCCTCAAAGGTTAGAATCTTAACGGTCACGTGTTTTATGTAATATTATTGTGGAAACATGGGAGCTCCCAAATAATGTATTACTCCTTGTAAGAATGCATACACATATATTATAGAATATTTGCCAAATATTGAGTATTCCTTCAAATTCCCTATAATGCATCAAAAGCAAAGCTCTCTATTACTACTCGTAAAATTGTCCAAATATTGTAATTTTTGCGGTTTTCGGCATCTTTCAATTTAATCTCGCTTTTTTCTCGCATTTCCCGATCTTGTAAGGAAAATTGTTATACTCATTTTTTATAGCAGAGAGAGAGACAACAATGAGACAGTCAAGCGTGTGTTAAAATCATATCCCATTTTATTCTCCGTCTTTGTCTCGCATGATGAAAGGTGAACGTAGATGGCGTTAAGAACTTTTCCCGCAAAAATTTGAAATAATTCAATTTTATTTTATTTATTAAATAGCGAAATCTATTGGAACAGTTAGTGCGCACTGCGCACAGAGTGTGAAAATAGGAATACACTCAAACCACACTAACTCTTTATTGTTGACAATATTCTATATATTTGTAACAAATCAAATTAACAGTACTATAATGTAAATCTACTTTACAGCAAAAATATAAGTAAATGTTCAAAATGTTTATTTGAGCTACATTTTTGTAAGTAAAAGTGACGGAAGTTTATTTGATCCATATTTTAAAGAACACTGACATAAACAATAACAATAGTGTTATGTATTTCACAAATGACATTTAATGTGAGAGTGCAACAAAGTATCGCAGTAGTTCGTAGCATATCGGACTTCGCTTAAATATAGTTAGAGCATCATCAAAAGTCCACCGTCTCCCTTTTGCTGATTTCCTTCTAAAGCACAGTATCTGTGACACCATAAAATCTGCTGTAAGAGAGGGCATGTCCTTAAGCAAATTTCATATAGTGTTTGAATCTGCTAGATTTGACAAGGATTCTGGAACTTGTCACTTCAAGTTCTAAAAGAAAAAAATATTGAAATCTAAATGAAATATCATCTTTCCAGAAAATACCTAACCACTTTCAAATTTAATGTAGCTATCTACTATAAATAGTTTTGAGGAATTGCTTTCATAATTTTTATTACCAACAGTGTAAATGACTTAAAGAAATCCTGGCAGTGAGTTCTACTGTTTAGTCTCAGTGAGTATCGAACAGCTCTCTTTTGTAGTTTGAAAATATGCTCAAATTGAGTCGCACAACACGTACCCCACAATGGAATGGAAGGGCGTATCGAAGGTGCAACTCAAAAAGGGCATATATAATAACTGTTCTAGCAGTTGACACGATAAGCTCCCTGGAAACAGTTCTTAGCGCAAAACAGGCTGAACTTAATTTTTTTGATAAGGCATCGAAGTGCAAGTTCCACTTTAAATGGTTGTCCACAACAAGCCCGAAAGTACCTACAAAAGATTGCAACGTACTTTTATATGATAAAACTTAAATTTCAGAAACGTTGAGGCACAGGAGATTAGAATCGCACGATGATTTAATGATGATTAAGTCACTAGATACTGTTCTGTGAAGCGCCGTAATATCCGAGTTGCTCCAAGTGGAACTAGTATCGTCCGCAAAGAGACAAACTTTACCGCTGATGTCCAGACAAGCAATGTCGTTGATAAACAGCAGAAACAAAATAGCACCTAGTACTAAACCCTGGGGTACTCCACACTCTATTGGTTTGCAAGAAGACATCGACATATCAATCCTCATAAGCTGACTTCTGTTGTTAAGATACGATTAAACCATTCGAGTGGCCCTGAATCCGTAGTACTGCAATTTGTTAATTAAGATATTATTTACACAATCGAAAGCTTTAGAGAAATCACAGTAAAGTGTTGCTGTAGAGCATAGAAATAGGACTCTGTAGAGTGATGGTTGTGCAGGTTGGAGTATACATAATTAAAGAGGAAAACATAGCATTATTTGTGCTTTTGTTACTTAAAAATCTAAACTGATCGGTAGTGAGTATTTTATATTTAGAGAAAAAAGATGGAAGCCTATTTTTAACTAAACTTTCAATGATCTTTGATAATGTGGGAAGGAGGGCAATTGGGCGATAGTTTGAAGCTTGGTCTTTATCTCCTCCTTTATGCAAATGAATAATTATTCCCGTCGTAAGACAGTTTGGAAAAACCCCATTTTGGAATGACTTGTTAATTAAAGTAGTAAGATAAATTCATGTGCATTCCGGCAGGTTTGAGAACATTTCCAGAGTAAGCCCATCAGTCCCAGATGAGAATTTGTTTTTAATGTCTTTAATTGTGCTACGAAGCTCAGCAAATGCTACAGGCGTAAAGAAAAAACTGTGTAAATTAACATTAGCATTAGAGAGATATGAAAGTGGATCATGAAGAGTTATGGTGTTCATTAAATATTTAGCCACATTTACATAGTCATTATTTAGGTTCTCAGGTGAATTAGCGATTGTGCTAGACGAAGAAGTCTTATTCCTTAAGTCTGTACACAGAGATGTTAGGGCTCATACAGGCTATTAGTGTAACATTCCTCTTTACTTAGGTAATTACATAAATAACTACAACAAAAATTGCTGCAAACTTTATTACATCTGCTATTTTCTTCAATAATTATTATTTAGGCCTCAATTTGAGCGCATTGTTCATCTCTAGGCTCATCTAGCAGTGCTTTTCTATTTTGCCTAACTAAATGAGTTTGTAAAGTAACAATTTACCTTTCAAGATTTGCAGGAAAATAGAACAATTTTCCTACTTCTTTCTCACTAACACCACAACACCTTCCCACTATTTGGCAAGTGAGGTTTCTTTATTGAAACACCTTATTGTTTTTGCAATAAAGATGGGACTCTGGATGGGATATTTAGTGAAGGATTAAATGAAATGAAAAATAGTGCAGGGAGAAAAGCTTTCCTTTATGAGCTTTCTAGATTTTCAGTCCCAAACCGGCCAATCTATAAAAATCGTTATTGAAAATTTATCAAAATACACAGTATACTTACGGGGATAAATTGTCTAAAAATCACAATAAAGTCACAAAGTGGAAACCACACCTCAAACTCAAAATAAATACTAAAAAATGGCCCATCCATCAGACAAGTTTTCCGCAGCGGTGCCTCGTTTTATTTATCGATTTATTTTACTACTCCTGTCACTTACTTTTTGCTTGCGTTAGATAAGAATAAGAAATAAATATGTTACTGGACTATATTGGGATGTGTTACAATTGGCATTTCTGTATTTTTAGTTCTTAGCGCCATCTGGGTATCACCTTTCATCATGACAGAGTGACAGAAAAGAACGGGTAAATACAGAATCAATGTAATAGATAAAGACGAAACAATCGGAATAAATTTTCTATTAAGTTGGCTGTCTCATTGTTGTCTCTGGCAGGGATCAAGAAACTTACTAATCTGAGATTGATTGATTGATTGGCGCGTACGCTTAAAATAGGTTTTCCAAACTGCAATAAAAAAAATCGGGTCGATGTGATTTTTTGGTTTGTTCTTCTCATGAAACCCCTCTTTAATGTACGAAAGTTTGGTTGCTCCAGATTATTCAATTTTACAGTGATAACATAGTAAGTGGTGTGTTAAAACTAGAAATGACCAAAAATTCAAATTCAACTAGCTTACCCTGTATAAAAAGCATCATAATTTTTATTCGTTCTAACACAGTTTTTAGCGTAGATTCCCGTCAAGTAAACGTCTTTTCCGAAATAAAACTTCGAGGAGAGAAATAAAGACCTTAATTTTTTCTACCTATATTGTTGTCAAGTAAATGCAATTGAAACACTGCTCTTTTGAGGTGCTATATATTATTAATTTAGTACTTATTATGTTTTTACAAGAATTCAATTATTTTTGTTTAAATGTTTAGTTAATTTTTAAGTGTCCCTTATCAGCGTCAGTTTTTAACAAAGGCAACCAGGTGTTATTAAAATTTATAGAAACTGAAGCAACACATTCACCTCGACATTCACTTTTATTTAATGATATTAAAGCACTTTCTATAATTTTGCGTTTTTTTGATAATGGTTCCAAAATACTTGAAGCGTTCCATTGTACTCTGCGATTGTGATCAAATGCATGTTGACAAATAACGGATTTGTGGAATTGCGTATTTTTAATGTAGGTTGTGGTGTTCTTTTGTACGTTTTGTTAATGGTTTTACCTATATAAAATTTATTACATTTACATGGCACTTTATAGATTACATTTTTTATTTCATTTTGATTGTGTGGATTTCTTTTTGCTATATAAAATTTCCACGACCCCCTTTTTAACCATTATTGGGCGATTTATATTAAAGTTTAGATATCTGTTTGTGTGTGGGTTTTCTGTATATTTTTGTTTCGAAACTATGCGAGCCCTTTTTGATAAAAATATCAAGGAATAAAAGTCGTTCATTAATTTCTTTTTCTACAGTGAATTGGATTGTAGGTTCCTTTTGTGTTAATATGACTTATATAAGAAAATGTTCGTTATATGGATAAATTAAAAATATTTCATCTAAATAACGCCATCAAATTTAAGGTTTATTGATAATTTAATTCAAAATTTTCCATGCAAATATTACTTAATAAAGGTGACAGTGGGTAAGTCCACTGCAACAAACTTGATGTGTCTCACTCAGTTTGTCTCGGGTACCTTGGAAGATCATTCACAGGTGGATGTAGTCTACACAGATTTTTCCAAGGTTTTTGATACGTATGGAAATAAAAACTTTATGTGCGAAACTGGGGGCTTTTGGTTTTGGTGGACAAATGTTGAGGTGGTTGGGGTACACCTGTCTGGAAGTACTCGGCGTGTGGCGGTTAAACTCTCGAATGAGTTTGCAGTGACTTCGGGGATGCCGCAGGGAAGCCATCTAGGGCCGTTTCTATTCAACATCTTTATAAATAATTTAGATTTGTACTTAAAATGTCTCTTTCTATTATTTGCAGATGATTGTAAAATATTCAAAATAATTAATTCTATCGCGGATTGTCATTCATTGCAGGCAGACTTGGATGGCCTCGCTAGGTGGTGCAAGGGTAATCGCTTAGATCTCAACATCAGTAAATGAAAAACCATGCCCTTTTTGAGAGATTATACTGATAATAAGATAAATTTTCCAGATACTATGCACAGGAATGTCCTTGAATTGGTCAACAATGCTAAAGATTTGGGTGTATTTTTTTATCCAAGGCTTGATTTTCGACTCCATTTTGAGCATATTATCAAAAAATCTAAAAATTTTAGGTTTAATTTGCTGAATAAGTAGAAACTTTTCAAATATCTTTACTCTTAAAATATTATACCAGGCTCTCGATTTTGGAATACTCTTCTCCTGTTTGGTCGCCCGCCTATGAGTGTCATATCCACTCGATAGAAATGGTACAGAATAGATTTCTGCGGTATATTTCCAATAAATTATATATTCCATCATTGGATTGCTCTGCAACTGCTTTAAGAGAAATTACCAACCTACCCAAACTTGCTATTAGAAGATCTAATGCCGATTTGACAATCCTTCATAAAATAATTAGCCCTTTTGACTCAAATTGGCATTTTTGTCCCACCAAGGAATACAAAAAGCAAATATTATAATATACCTTTTCAGAGCCATTTCATAGGTGCAATATGGAATGCATTCTCACATAGCGATACTTTTCTTCAGGGCAACAAGTCAAATCTTGATTTGTTTCATATTTCTCCAAGAAATTTAAAAACATAACTAGCTCAAACCCATCCGAGCCAATGATTATTGTGTCATCCTCTAACATATTATATTGTATGGAATTTGAATTTTCTATGATTTCTTTTTAATTGTTTTCTTCTTCTCTTCTGTTTTTTGAATTAGTTTAGTTTAAGTTAAAGAATTTGTAATTGCAATGAATTAATTCAATAATTGTAAAAATGGGTTACACGTTAATAAATAAATAGATAAAGTAATAAAGCTTATTTGCCTGAAATCTCATTTAAAACGATTTGAGCCTGGGAAATGGGTCAGGATCGGAGAATTTGGATATTCTGCAAGCGAAAAGCAGCGGTTTGGTAAAGTTTTACTTTAAACATCCAAGTCTATAGCCTTTGTGGTGTAAGTGCCGGGGTGTCTATATATCAGACCATATTATACTATTATATATTTTTGGAAAGCACAGAAAATGTTTAATTTAACTAGTAAAAAATATACACGTTCCATTTAGAACAAAAAAAAAATAATAAAACATATATTTGCTGTACAACTTTAAAACGGATGGCGCAAGAAAAACAAACTACGCCTATAAGTTCTATAAGAATACATTTTCAGCTATCTATTAAGTTAAAAGACAACCGAGATACGGGGAATGTATCAAAAGTGATAATTCTCAAATTAACCGGGTATCTCAAAAACTTAGAGAGTTATGAAATTTTTGTTGACGGTATGTTTAGTTTCACAAAAAGTTGCGAAAACCGCAACCCTCTATCTTTAAAATTAAGCGAGATACCCCGTAACAGGGTCGAAAAATTGACACCCTATGCATTGAAAATATTTGGTCATATTGATTGATATTGCAATTATTCAGATTAGTTCTCCCATTCCCCCCTAAGATAACTACTATTTCTATACAGTTTTTTTTATTTGATTTTCCATTTCATATCGTTTTGTTGAAGTTTTCACTTTTGTTGTGTGGTCTTAACTTAAGGGCACACTATAACTTTCTTTTTAAACTTCATTAGTCTCTTTGTCAGACAAGTTTCAAAGTCCATCATGGGCGCCCGCAGGGAGGGGCCAGATTTTGATATTTTATACGATTTTTTTGTACAATACTTAAGTGTTTTTAAAATTTGTAATATTTATATTTTAACATAAGAACTACATTTTAGTTTTTAGTAATTAACGACATCAAAGACTGAAATTCGAAATACCATAGGTACAGTTAAGAACATAATAGTTTTTTTAGAGAGAGTACTTTAAGAAGTAATCTGATTCCCAATATACCCCATGAGACTCGTTGGACAGCTAAATATAAATCGTAAACTTTAATACCATATTTAAAACTTTTTGATATAAAACCTAGAGACATTGTAATGAACTCTAGTACTACAAAAAGAGCAGCTCAGTTATGGGTTGCTATAAACTCGTTTACATTTGTTATTTGTCTAATGGTGGCAAGTAAATATTCAAATATCTTAGAACCAGTGACGAGTACGCTACCAGTATTTCAATTAATTTTGTAGATGTTCACCACCACATAAATTTAATTATTAACACTTGCGAAAAACATCGCTTATAAATTGATACAGCTTCTACCGACATGTAATACGTTATCTACTTCTCTCTCGGACCAATCAGAACAATCGAATTCCAGACAGAATTTAAAAGAGTAATGTTAACTTCACGCACAGCCCTCCGCTCGCGTCGCTCGTCCCGCAGCGCAACCAAACAAAACTAACACAAATTTACAAAAAGAAACAAACATAACCTTAAAAAAATAAAAAACATCCTTCGTTACCGATCCGTCCTTATCACAAATACAGAATCTGACCACTTCACCACGAGACCTCTTGAGAGCATTTCACAGGACCCTAAAGGCCGGGAAGAACAACCGTCGAGAAGCGATAACATAAATACCACCGTATACCTTTTGGCGTTTCTAATTCTTTCATATTGCGACATTTTTAACTGAAGCAAAATAAAACTTAAAAAAAAGGTTAGAACATGGCAAATCGGTAAACTCTGAGTTAAACTGTTAAATCCTAAAAGATAATTACTATTCATAATACATTTCTAAATATTTCTAATAAACTTTAAATTAAATGATGTTTAATCGGTGTATAGCATTTCTCTTGCCTTCATTACATTTCTCTCAGTGTATTAAACCGGTCGTCTGTCGCTTATGGCAAATTGAACTTGGCTCTCCAACTTCAAAAGTGCCAACGGCTTTTGTCTCTTCTCGACGGTTGTTCTTCTCGGGTAAAGACACTGTGTAATTCTGATGGAGCCAAGTGCGCACGCCTGGAATCCGATTGTTTTGATTGGTCCGAAAATGCATCATGTTTCAATTCAGTTGTTGAGCTAGCATTGTTAAGTATCCATCCCAATCGAATTTAACAATGAAATACTCTACCAATTATACCAGTGTAACAGAAGGCTGATTTTTAGGTTAGAGTAAAATACACTTATTATTAATAATTAATAGTTATAGTAATTATTGCGTGTTTTGTTCCGTTTCTAAAGATTTTACATCATTTGCTCCTTACAGTCCTTACACACGTTGTGTACTTAATATTTTTTCGATATTTAAGAAATATAAATGTCATATGAAATACGACAAAAAGTTTTCTATTTTGCCCCCTCCCTGAAAAAAAATCCTGCGGACGCCCATGAAGTCCATGTTAACTTCGCTTCATTCTTAAATATCTTTAAAAGACCCGATAGGTATCATAACTTCTATTCCGTCAGTCGATATGTTATTTACTTCACTTCATACTTATATATAAATCTTATACCATATGTAAATTTGGCTCCCACATGCCCATCCAAACACAAAAACCAGGTGTTTTGTGAGTATTACTTTCATTCTCCATCAGAATTCCAATTCAATAAGCAAGGTAATATGAATATGGGTCAAACTTTAACTAGATCTACCTAAAAGATCACAAGTAGAAATCACGACACGAAGTTGCGTGCGCTTGCCTATAATGCCAACTTGACATTTACTAAATAATGTGGGCATTTTGATTCATTACCAGAATTATATGCCACCCAGTTACAGGGTGATTCATTTTTCCCGATACGGAGAAGATTTGTTAGCAAACTGACAATGTTTTATGGTTACCTTGACGTAAATATAATTATAACAGGAAATGTGTACCCATCTATTATATACGATTTAGATAGGTACTACCTTAGTTTGCCAAAAATCTACACAGTGTGCCAAATGTAACACGGAACCTAGTCCAAATATCCCACTAATTATATATCAAGGCTATTAATGTGCAGTCGTAGTGGCTAAGCATTTTTGCATTGAATTTAATTCTTGGATTCAAGAATGTAAATGTTGAATTACCATTTTACGTGAAACGTACTCGGTGGCATTCATTCTGGTATATACGAAAGCGTAGAGCTGCCATGCCAACATTGAAAAATATTTTCAGGAAAATTGACACTTTTTCTGTCAATTTACACTTTTCACACCAATTTTGAGGCTTCGCGCTTGCGTACATTCTAATTCATATATTTTTGAAAATTGTTTTATTCTTGACTTTGGGCATGCTTTGGGCTAGTAAAGTTTGGGTTAGTCTTGTTGGATTGCGCCCCCGGAGCGAGCGAAGCGAACGGGGGGTCATGCGTGAATTGATATATTAGAACGATAATACTGCACTGATGCCAAACGCCTAGGCAATTTTCATTTCTCGGACCTGCGCGTTTGGTAGCAGCGAAGTGATCGTTCTAATATATCACTACAAGCATGGCCTTCCGTCCGCTTCGCTCGCTCCCTGGGCGCAACCCAACAAGGCATGCCCAAAATCAAGAATAAAACAATTTTGAAAAAATACTTATATGAATTAGCACGTACGCATGTGTGAAGCCTCAAAATTGATGTGCCTAGACGCGAAAGGTAGAAATTTTAAAATTGACAGAAAAAGTGTAAAAAGACAGAAAATGTGTCAATTGACAGAAAAAGTGTAAATTGACAGAAAAAGGTCAATTGACAGAAAAAGTGTAAATTGACAGAAAAAGTGTCACTTGACCGAAAAAGTGTAAATTGACAGAAAAAGTGTCAATTGACAGAAAAAGTGTAAATTGACAGAACAAGTGTCAATTGACAGAAAAAGTGTAAATTGACAGAAATAGTCTCAATTATTGATAGAAAAGTGTAAATTTTCCTGAAAATATTTTTCAATGTTGGATGGCAGCTCTACGTTTTCGTAGGTATACACCGCGGCATCGGTGGAAATTTAATTTATCACTTAAAATCTCTTCGATATGGAATGTTCAGATGGTGCACAAATTCAGTAGAAAGTCTTGTATTTACTAACTGTTTGCAAATAAACGGAATAATCCCAATAACTAAGTGGACGAATTTTAATAAAATTAGTGAAAACGAAGAACAAACTAAGCCTTGGTACTTGAGGTTTGCTATAGCAATAATATTTAGTCGCTCCTCGAATTTATTCACCATTTATGAGTGGTCGAAAAGGTTTAAAGTGACCAATCGAATTTCTACCTGGCAAATAAAGGTTTTTATAATCAACGAATAGTGATGGGGAAATAACGATAGTCATTACCGTGGATAGTAATAGATACATAGTCAAACCATTGTCTTTATAAGAAATTAGCTCTCGATTTTTATCGATAGTATAATTTTTTTTTTAATATATATGATATAATTAGAAATAAGTATCAAACAACAAAAAATAGACATTATTTAGAAGGGGTTTTATTACTTGAAATTTATTTTAAAAAATAAACAAAACTGTAC
>JAEQML010053205.1:0-40681 GCA_016904865.1 Pissodes strobi | reverse complement strand
TTATGAAAACCTAAGATAGGAACGTGCAAACCGTTTTCTTTGATCTCGCGCGGTTTTGATTTTAGAGCCTGTCAAAGTGTCAAAATACGCGACTTTCAACTGTCAATATTTCGTAAACAGCCAAAGATAGATATAGGATATTATACAAGAAATGTGTTTAGATTTCTCTAGAGAGTCCAAAAATGTAGTAATATACGAGGTGTTCCCTTTAAAAATATATAAAGTAGGCTTATATGTCAGAAAATTGTTAGTGTTTTGTTTTATATGTAACTTAGAAAAAACTTGGCCGCCAACGCTACATTTTATTTTATTTGTTTACCTTGATATCTAAAAACAAAAAAGTTACAGCTAATCAAAATGTTATCAAGATAAATTGAACGCACGGTATGTACCTTGTTTCATTTTTGGCATTGGTAAATTTTCGGAAGGGACAGCTTAATTTTTTAAGGCTCTAAATCAACCATTCTGCGGTGAATATCCAAGTAGTTCATGTTGTAAACTACGTACATAGTTATCTTCCGCAAATACGTGCAGAAGTTTTATTAAATTTATCCTTACGAACACACAGCTGAACCCATTTACTACACATTTTTGTCTTTGGGAAAAGTGAAAAACCTTATATTCCTATGTTGGGGTTTGGAACCTTCGGCAACATGCACTAAAACTGAGCTTTATCCAAAATACCGAAACAGAATTTTTGCACTCGACGCGCGTTTCGCTAACCATATTAGCATCATCAGGAGAAGATTAAAACTAAAATTAAAATCTACCTAACTCCCTTTTGTACTATGTATATGTTTGCTCAATCAAGCGGAACTAAAAAGGACCAATCCTGGAATCCCGCTAGTCACGCTGGATTAACCAATACAATGGACTATACGGAATAAGCCCTCTATCTCTATTTAAACTATTCTTACATTTAATAATTTCCATACATTCATATGCGTCTAATAATCTCCTCTCAGTTATATTATGAGTCAATTTTAATTTTTTTATTGTTATTCCATGATTATTATCAAAAGCATGCTCGGCAACACTTGATTTTTCTGTTCTACGATACTTTAAATGAGCTATATGTTCTTTGAATCTCGTCTGTATAGATCGTCTAGTTTGGCCAACATATTTTTGGTTACAATCCATACATCCAATTTCGTATATTCCACTTCTTTCTAACATTTCAATTTTGTCCTTTGGACCACCTAATAGTTTCTTAATGTTAAACTGAGTCTGGTCTACTAATTTTAAACCTACTTCCTTAAAAACTTTTTGGAGTCCTCTAGTATACTGAGGATTATACGGTATCGAAACATATTTTGTATTTTCATCCTGATTAACGAAAGAAGTGGAATCACGAATGGCCTTTCTAAACAAATGCCTATTAATTAGTCTATTTATTAAGTTAGTATTGAAACCATTAACTTCCGCTATATTCCTAATTGTTTCCTTTCCCTTATTAAACCTTTCACTACTAAGACTAAAGTACTAAAGAATGAAAGCTGGCCATTTTATGTTGGTCGCAGTGGAAGGAATCATTAGGAATATATCGGTTAGTAGCAGTATTTTTTCTGTAAATATCAAATTCTAATGTGTTATTATCGTTCCTAATCACTAAAGTATCCAAGAAAGGTAGTTGGCCATTGTTCTCGACTTCATAAGTGAATTTGATGGTGGGGAAACGGTTGTTAAGTTTTGTTACAAAATCTTCAATATTAGCGGTTTTTTTGTCGAATTTCGCGAAAATGTCATCCACATACCTGTACCATACCCTTGGAAAATATTTGAACTCTTGGCTTATTTCATTTTCAAATTTACTCATGAAAAGATTAGCTAAGAACGGCGATAAACAGTTGCCCATTGCCGTGCCTTCAAGTTGTTGGTAAAAGTCATTTTTATATTGAAAATAATTTTGATCCATGCAAAGTTTAGTTAAAGTTAAATATTCTTGTTTGATTTCGTTATCAAAACTATTCATCTCAAGTAATTCTCCAAGGTATTGCAAGGTCTGTGGAATTGGTACACTAGGGAACAATGAGCTAATATCGAACGAGATTACAATTTCACCTTCATTAAGAATCGTATCTTTAATTTTGTTTATGAAATCTAAGGAATTTAGTACTATTAAATTCTGTTGTTTTATAGGTAAATTTTCAAACTGGTTTGCTAGCCACTTGGATATATTATAAGTTGGCGATCCTATTGCCGAGACTATGGGACACATTGCCATTCCGGGTTTATGAATCTTGGGAAGGCAATATAGTTTTGGCATAGTAGGATTACTCACAGATAATTTGTATTTAATTTGATCAGAAATAAGGTTGCTACATTTCTTCAAGTGCGACCAACGTAAAATGGTCAGCTTTCATTTTTTAGTACACCGTATGATTAACTTTCCTCTTAGCAGTGAAAGATTTGATAAGGAAAAGGAAACAATTAGGAATATAGCGGAAGTTAATGGTTTCAACACTAACTTAATAAATAGACTAATTAATAAAAATTTGTTTAGAAAGGCCATTCGTGATTCCACTTCTTTCGTTAATCAGGATGAAAATACAAAATATGTTTCGATACCTTATAATCCTCAGTATACTAGAGGCCTCCAAAAAGTTTTTAAGGAAGTAGGTTTAAAATTAGTATACCAGACTCAGTTTAACATTAAGAAACTATTAGGTGGTCCAAAGGACAAAATTGAAATGTTAGAAAGAAGTGGAATATACGAAATTGGATGTATGAATTGTAACCAAAAACATGTTGGGCAAACTAGACGATCTATTCAGACGAGATTTAAAGAACATATAGCCCATTTAAAGTATCGTAGAATAGAAAAATCAAGTGTTGCCGAGCATGCTTTTGATAATAATCATAGAATAACAATAACAAATTTAAAATTAATTCATAATATAACTGATACGAGATTATTAGACGCATATGAAAGTATGGAAATTATTAAAAGTAAGAATAGTTTAAATAGGGATAGAGGGTCTATTCCGTATAGTCCATTGTATTGGTTAATCCAGCGTAACTAGTATGATTCCAGGATTGGTCCTTTTTAGTTCCGCTTGATTGAGCAAACAGTAGTATAAAAGGGAGTTAGGTAGATTTTAATTTTAGTTTTAATCATCTCCTCATGATGCTAACATGGTTAGCGAAACGCGCGTCGAGTGCAAAAATTCTGTTTCGGTATTGTGGATAAAGTTCAGTTTTAGAACTTATATTCCTATCAAAGTGTTTACCTTGGTTATCCACCTTAGATACATCCACAGCACACCTCATTATCAAACGTGTACCAACAAACACCGTTTAAGGAACAGTAACGCCAACAAAATTTATATATAAAAAATACGAATTTCAAATGCAAAGCACACATTCGTTCATGTTGTAAATGCCGCCCGCGCGCGGCGCCAAACAACGCTCGCAATGACGTCACAGGCGAATCGTCGCCTGCGCGATATCATATCTTCCGTTTAATGTATCATGAGAAGGTCCTATGTAAGAACATGGAAGCAATTCGGCACGGTAATTGACGAACTGATCCTTGTGGTTCGGCGACACAATTTTTCGAAAGGACCACGCTAGCGGTATAAGCCTATTTAAAAAGCCTAATGCTAAATTTACTAACGCCAGTCGGTGCAGTTTAGAGGCCCTTCAGGAAACTCACTTTCCATGCTCCACTGTCTTAGGAGATATCCCTTAGCAGCCTGTCCTGGAATGGAATAAAATCAAATTGGCTATAAATAGCTTTAAACCTTATACATCACCAGGCAAAGATGGAATAGCCCTTATCTTGCATAAACAAGTTATTTATAGCGTAATTGAAAGCATCCTTTTGTTTTGGATATATTCAAAACTTATGAAGAGATGATAAGGTAGCATTTATTTCTAGGAGCGGAAGGCATCCCCCGAGGCCCGATAAGTGTTAAATCTATGGAGAAAATAATTGATTCACAGATCAGAAGCGAAACTAGATATATTTTATACCTTCATGTAATAGTATATTATGATATAAGTGTATAAGAGGGCCTTTAAAGCACGCGCGACATATTTCAAAACACGACGCGCAGCGTAGTGTTTTGTAAGTCGCAAGGGCTTTAAAGGCCTATTATACACGTACACCATACGCTATTTTTTATTACGAATGCATCATAATCTCAAAAATGTTTTAAATATTAAACTTAAGGGATATATTGACGAATATATGAATCTGTCACACTTGACATGATCAAATGTTTCTATAGCAACCTTTAAAAAAGTAGGCGCATCATAAACATCATTTTAAGCACGCTGTAGCGTCCGATAATCGTTGATTATGATGCATGCGTAATAAAAACGAATTTGCCTATGAACCGGGCAAAATGACCATAAGTGCTCTGAGCTATCTTACAAAAGAAATCAACGACGCGTCTAGCAAAAATATATTGCTCTTTGTACACTCATGGACATTGAGGTAGCGTTCAGTAATACCTCATTTGAATCCATATAGGATATAGGCGTACGAAAAAGAGCTGAAACCTTCACAAACAAATCGATTCATTCCATGCTAAAAAGCAGAGCCACTACAGTAGAAATTGGAACACTCCGTTCGCCCTTGTAGCTGCAACTGACAAGAAGGAGTCCGATCCCCCTACTTTCGCCTATGGTGTTCGATGACCTGCTAGCCAACTCTAGCTTTAATACACACGTAGATGAACTAGTAGCCACAGTAAAGAGCAAGCACGAAGGCGATATCTCTAGCCTAATGCAAATAGCCTTTAATAGTGTCGCAAACTGGAGTCACAAAGGAGGACTAAATGTTAATCAAAATAAGACAGTACTAGCACCGTTTCATCATCCTCATCAATCAGCTTATCGAAGTCCACTGCTGGACGTAAGCCTCCCTGGTCTTGTGCTGTTTGCATCCAGTTGGTACTGATGCGTTTTAAGTCGTCGGTCCATCTGGTGGGGGGACGCCCTCTATTTCTGAAGGCTTCCGATCTAGGCCTCCATTCAAGGATTCGTCTTGTCCATCTGTCATCAGCAGATCTCGCAATGTGTCCTGCCCAGTTCCATTTTAGTACCGTTATTCCCTCTACGGCGCGGCGTCTGCAACTCCGGATCGTCTGCGGATTTCAGTATTTGGTATGTGATCTTTGAGAGAGATTCCTAGCATTGATCGTTCCATCGCTAGTTGCGTAACTCGTATTTTCTTTATTGTCCGTTTAGTCAGCGTTAGAGTTTCGGCTCCGTAGGTAAGGACTGGAAGGACACACTGGTTAAAAACCTTTCTCTTTAGGCAGTTAGGCAACTCTGCCTTGAACACATATTTGAGATTCCCATATGCAGCCCATGCGAGTCCTATTCTTCGAAGAATTTCTAGGGTCTGATTATCTCTTTCAATGTAAATCTCGTGCCCGAGGTATATGTAAGTATATGCTCTCACCGAGCACGAGGTTTGTCATGATCTTGGTTTTGGGGAAATTTATTTTAAGTCCTACTTTCTTTGACTCTTAATTAAGATTTTTTAACATTGAGATGGCATCATCCAATCGATCGGTTATGAGGACTATATCGTCGGCAAATCTTAGGTGATTGAGCCTTTCACCGTTTATTTTCACACCTAAGTTGTCCCAGTTTGTTTGTTTGTACATGTAGTGGAGAACAGATTGAACAGTTTTAGTGAGATGGTATCACCCTGACGTACACCTCTTTCAATATTGATTTTTTCAGTGTTGTTGTGGAGTCTGATACATGCAGTAGCATTCTCATAAATGTGTTTGATAACTATCGAGTACCGATAATCTATTCTGCAGCCTGATAGAGCCTTCAGCATTGTGTGTTGGTCTACTGAATCAAATGCTTTCTCATAATCTACGAAGATAAGTACTAGAGGTTTATTGTACTCCACACATTTCTCAATAAGGTTCTTCAAAACCTGGAGGTGGTCATTTGTGCCGTAGCCTGCTCGAAAACCAGCCTATTCTCTTGTCTGATACGAATCTAATTTATGACATAGTCTTTTCGTAATTATTTTAGTAAAGAGCTTATATACGTATGACAGGAGACTTATGGGTCTATAGTCTCCGATATTTGATATGTCGCCCTTTTTGTGTAATAATATTATAACTGCATTATTCGATTCAGATGGCGTAGTTCCCTTTGAGAGGCATGCATTAAAAAGAATTTTTATAGCCTGCAGCAGCTTGTTTCCTCCCATTTTAATTGCTTCGATAACTAATCCGTCCTCTCCTGGGGTCTTGTTTTTCATCTCGGAAAGGGCTTCATTTATTTCGCTTACTGTGATCTCTGGGATATCTTCCGACCCTTGGTTCAGAACTTTAATAATTTTGTCGCCAGGTGTTCCTTCTGTTTGTTTTTTATATAATTCGGCATAAAATGTCTCTACTATCTTAAGGATTTCTTCTCTGTTTGTTTTCACATTGCCTTGTTTATCCCTCAGCTTGCAGATATCCTTCTTGCCTTGTGACAATTTTTTCTTGAGTACTTTTAGGCCATTGTTTTTCTGTATGATCTTATTTATGTTCTCCGAATTAAATCTTCTAACGTCGTTTCTCACAGCTTTTGAAATTTCTTTATCGAGTTCTCGTAGTTGCGCATAATTCTCATCATATTTATTTCTTAGTTCATTTCTCGCTCTCATAAGCTCTTTAGTATTCTGACTGATTTTCTCATCTTTGGTTTTCCTTCTTGGGCACTGTGTCTTCTCAGCCGATTTGATGCTGTTTCATATGGATGCGTTTAGTTCCTCGATGTTGATATCTCCATCTTCTGAATGTTTAATCTCGCCTAGTACTTCAGCTATTTTATTTTGGTACGAGTCCGAGTTTTCAGGAGGTACCCATTTGTCGCACTTAGTTTTAGACATGAGTTTTATTCGTTCCTTTTTTAGGTTTAGGGCTACTTTTGCTCTGATCATTCTGTGATCGCTGCCAGTTGTGAAGTTGTTCAGTACTGAGAGGTCTTGGACTCTTTCTCTGTTGTTCGTGAAACAATAGTCTATTTCGTTTTTATGTTTGCCATCCGGGCTTATCCAGATCCATTTGTTTTGCGGCTTTTTATTGAAGAAAGAGTTTAGAGCCAATAGTTCGTGCTGTTGTATGTAGTTCAACAGTTTACATCCTCTCTAGTTGCGTTTTCCATAACCATGATCTCCGAGGGAACTTTCTGCCTCATCTTGTTTTCTCCCAAACTTTGCATTGAAGTCACCCATCATAATGGTGTCGTGCAAAGCGATGTTTAGGTCCTCATAAAAAACTTCAATATCCCCCTCATCCGAATCGGATGTTGGTGCGTAAGCCTGTATTATTTTTAAACTATATCTTGTGTTTAGTTTAAACGTTAAGCAAATGACTCTTGATCTGATGCTTTTGATCTCCTTTATATTTGCAAGGTGTCTCTTGTGCACGATGAAGCCTACACCTCCCTCGGATTTCTCTTCCAATCCTTTGTAGTGGAATAAGTTTCCGGATCTCAGAATGACTTGACTTTCTCCTCTTCTCCTGACCTTGCTAAGACTCACGACATCCCACTTGATTTTTTGCAGTTCTTCTTCCAGTTCTATCATCCTCTCATCTGAGAGCAGTGTTCTGATATTATAGGAACATATTCGTAACAAAGGTTTTGTTTTAGAAATTTGTGGCATAACTAGCGAATTTCTGCCCCCCCCCCCAGATTCCATAGGGCAGCCCTCCTTGGAGGGGTGGGATTTTCCCACCTGGGGACCATATCCTTCGTTTTCGATATTCGCCATTTTGCTTCTTAAGGGGGTTTTTGGCCATAATCTTCCACGCTGGCCAAACGGGTTGGAAGATGTTAAAGAAAGAGGGAATTACATTTCCTTAATTCCCGTTGGAACAGTTATACCGCCTGTGACTCGGGCGCCAGAGCCTCGTCTGTTTTCTAGCAGAGTGTACCGGATGCTTCAAAGTATACAACACGCGTGCAGGTGAGGTTGACAGTTGGACAGGCTTTATTTACCTTTCTATGCCTTCATCTCTTACACTCCTAGCACCGTTTACTATAAGAAAAAAACTCATCTTCAAAGCGGCCACACTAAACGGTCAAGAACTAATATTTTCCAGCTTAAATAGGTACTGGATGCCCAATTAGCCTGGAATCAACGTTTTGGATGCACAATTGACAAGATATATTCATCGTATGGCGGCCTAAAGTCGAGGAAAAACTTACGTAAAACGAACTCCAGTAAATTCAACCATTAGGATACCTGAGCATTACAGAACCTATGTAGACATGTCAAAAGCGTTATGCAAATACTTAAGACTAGCAAACTAAAATGAAAGGAACTTACAAGGCTCCTAAGAATATTGAACAAAATCCATATGCAGTTCTTAAACACTCCAAATGACTATACTCTAACACAGTTGAAACGCCTTTTGGAGTGGCCATTCAAGACAACCGAGCAAGCGCTTTTCACCGCTAATGTTAGAGCTGCTGCCCGATGTCATGGCAGTTTTAGCTCGCTCCGGTATTTCGTTTCCTTATACCAATTATATATGTGAGTCATTCCGCGATCCATCTAAAAGGGAAGCGTCCGATCGGAGACAAGCAAACCCTCAGACACACACGTATTATCAGCAAAAGAAATTAAACATATTTTTGAGAATTTCTATTGGTATTTACGTTATTCTTCACTATAGGCTTCGTCTTAGAGAACCTAAATGACTAGCATGGTTTCTAACCATTAACAAATTGATTATTAAAATATAACAGTAAACACTTCACCTGACATCTACAATAATTAGAAATAAAAGTTGTTTGCTATATTATAATATTCTCACACTAACTCTCTATTTTTTTATCAGATCTCCTAATACGTCTCTTGACAAATGCAAACTTTGGAGCATAAAATTATAGACTGCGACACCGCATGTAGTTCGCAATACTTTGTGTGACGAGCCACCCATCACAGGGCAATATAAAGGCACAATAATCAAAATACACAAAGCGAAACATTTCCAACAAAGAAAGCCAAATTGGGGTGGGTGTTGCTGCAGATGGCTTTTATTTTAAAATAACACACGTCGGTAAAATACAAAAGATTACTGTCCTACACCAAATGTCTGATATTAGTCTTTTGATGGTTTTATTTACATATTGCGAAATAATTTGTTGAGCAAAATCCACGTTTAAATTAAGGGGTATTTTTTTAAGCAATGTTAAGGCCATCTGTTTTATGGCACAAGAAGAGAATTTTATGTTTTTAAAAATTTGCAAACGTCATCATTTCCAACAGTATTGACGATGGAAGTGTGATAATATAACTTAGAACGAAGGTATTTACGGAATTCAAACTTGGTGTAAGTGATGCATTTTTTCCTTAAAGGTAATGCATCCACAGTTCTCCTACAAATAAAAAAACAGCCTTAACACTTAACTACTGTGGTGCGGTCATCAGCGATGTACAGGGCGGCCAACTAAGAATGCGAGGTACTGTTTGCCAAATGAAAGAACCTGGACGAAAAGAATGCGGGCAAAAAATGTCCTCGCATATTTAGATGCTGCCACATTTTTTTCCCTATAATCCTAATTTATTTTCTGTCTAGTTTCCTATAGTAAATTTACATATTTAAATTTCCTACTTGAATACTTAATTTTGTTATTTTCCTTAATGCTACTGTCTTCTATTATTTACTATTTTATTTACACAGGGAAATACGGAATAAGTATACTATAATATTTATATTTTATTCGCCTTCCAGCTATTTAAAATACGCGACAATAGGCAACAGTGCGACGTTTACTTGATTTTTAGCGGAGAGGCAGTTTCGTGATTGATCGCCGGATATATTAAATACACTTTGACCCTAGACCAACACCTAATTTTTTTTACATATTTTAAAATTTCGGCAGCGACTTGCTGTAGCCATTGGCGTGGAAATTGCCGATGCCGAACTGTGTGGTTATTTATATTATTTGGTTTGTAGGGTCTGGTGATAATATGATATAATATATAGGTTTTGTCGATTTTGCAAATTCTCTTTTTTCATTAGAAAGGGGTTGTCCTATATAGTAGTTTAAGCCAAAAAAGCCGAAAGATCCGCTACATTTGAATCGAAAAAATGCCCTCAAATTTCGAGTTTTGACAAAAATTTTCAGCACCACTTCACAAAAGCACTAGAAATATAGACAAAACACATCTGAAAATCAAATGTCGGGTGAAAATATTAACTAGGATACATTTGCGTGGAACGAGAGACCTCCGTTTTGTTCCGGTCCTAATTTAAAGCGACTTATAGCCCCATTAAACAAAATTAAATTTTACTTGTAAATATCCATCCTCCTTTTTACTGTCAACTGTCATAATAGCCAAAACAAAGATTTTTAAGAAGGCACACTGTTGCCAGACGTTTACTGTAGTTTCGTTAGCAAAATTCATTAGAAAAATGGAGCGTCATAAGCGCAGCTTATTCACTACCAGCTAGTCATCTTGCGACGGCATCCTTTGATTTGGAAAATTATGCAAATTTTAAAAGAGGATCATTACTCAATATTGTTTTAAACGTCTGGGCATCTGAATAATACTTTTGGTAGTTCGTTTAATATGAAATATGCTTTTTCTACTACCGTGCGTAAAGTACTCACTTTATGCATTCTCGAAGATTCGTAAAATAGGGTTTTTTAATGGGCAGTGCGTAAAATAATATATTTTACGCACTAGTGCGTAAAATAATTTATTTTACGCATTAGTGCGTAAAGTAATTTAATAATATTTTTGTTTTTTTCATATATTTTTCGGTAGTAGACAAAATTTTGTATGCTACTCATGTGTAAAGAACCCTTTTTTTATTGAATTTCAATTAAATTTTTTTTATCAATATTCCCATTCATAAAAAGGTTCACTTTATATACCAGGTGCTAACCAAAACTAACCCAAAATTTTTAGTTTATTTTATTTTATGTTGGGTTAGTTTTGGTTAGCACTTGGTTAGTTTCTGTTTGGTGAGCCCCCGTAGCGAGCGAAGCGAGCGGAGGGCCATGCATGAAGTGTTAAAATAATTGAAGTCTTATTTGTTGATTCTATGTAACAGTCACGACATCTGACTAAATGCTATCGTGCACGTCACATATGAAGAAACGATCGGCATTGCCGAATGGACATCTTGCCTGTTACATGCGAATATGCTCCCAGGACATCTGTTCCCCTAACTAGCTATTCAAGAACCGTGTCAATCAACATCTTCGCACACACACCGCTCGTCGAGCAATATAGGATGTGCTACTGCCATAAAAAATCATTCACTTAAATAAAAAATGAAGTGTTTAAATAATTGAAGACTTTTTTGTTGATTCTATGTAACAGTCACGACATCCGACTAAATGCTATCGTGCACGTCACATATGAAGAAACGTTCCGCATAGTCGAATGGACATCTTGCTTGTTACATCCGAATATGCGTCCTGGAGTGCCACAGTGATGCAGTGCACCAGACAAAGGAGTTCTTGTAAAGCGATGTTCTAGGTGTTTCCAGTGGTACGACGAACCGGTGCGCTCTTGCCGTTTATCGTGACTGTCTGACAGGCGTTGTCAGGGGTGAGATAAGGCGGGCCAAATCCTGAGAACGTCTGCCGTAAAACAGGGATTTCTCGGTCACATGTTTGCGGTGTTTCATACTATCCAGATTCCGGGTCAACTCCGGGTCACCGACGAGACGCACAACTCTCTTCTGAACTGAATCCAGTAGCTTTAGGGTGTGCTCTGGCGTGGCACCCCAGATGCACGGTCTTATTTGCGCTTTGTAAAGGAAGAGCAACTGCTGCGGTGTGTACATTTTTTGTTGCGAAATAGCGTACCAAGCTTCTGGAAGGCTGATTTTGCGACGTTAGCAACGTGGTCATGCCAGGACATATTGCTGTTGACCGAGACCCCCAGTAGTCCGATTGAATGAAGATGAAGGGATGGTCGATCCTGCCATAATGATATCCTTGTCCGTCGTATGGTAAACGTGGCTGCTTGGGTGATTTTTCAATGTGCATTTGCATTCATTCATCGAAATAAAAGAGACACTCATTCGATTACACTATTCCTTTGTATGTCTATATTCGTCAAATATTTCACTTCATACATGGCCCTCCGCTCGCTCCGGGGGCGTAACCAAACAAACCTAACCCAAACTAACCCAAGACATTCTTAAATGAGGAAAAACAAACTAAAAAATATTTGTATTTTCGACTGACAAATTTTAATTTTTTTTTATTTCCGGCATGCCTTGGGTTAGTTTTGTTTGGTTGCGCCCCGTAAACAACACTGTTATTCCCCATAAAAAAATGTGCAACTTTTGGAAACACTGTGCCAGGCCCCCGGTGTCGGTTACTAAAATTTCATTATTTTCACGTTACAATTTCAATATTTTCACGTTACACCTGGAAAAGTCGTAGTGGAAGTTTACCCTTCTAGGGCAATTAAGGCTCAAAACGCGGATATTTTTTCGGCTCAAATGTGGCGAATCCTCCGATTTTTTTGGCTTAAGCTACTCTATAGGACACCCCTTTTCTAGGGAAAGAAAGGAAATTTGCAAAATCGACACAACCCATATATCATCAGACCCTTAATTTGATGATATCTTTGAAGATTTTTAACCTTTCTTATATTTTTCTTGCATTTGGTGATTATTATACGCGGTTAACTAATTTTATTATATTTCAGATAACTCTCTTAACTGAACTCTCTAAATTAAAATTTTTATTACAAAACAATTCCGAACGTTCTATAAAGAGCGTTTTGGCACATACTTGCTTCAATAATGCCTAACTTATAATACAAAAATTGAACGCTAAAGAATTGATATGAATTAGCTACGATAAACCGTTTTTTTTCCAAATTAAGCGACGTCATCAATGACGTAAATACAAAAGCTTCGAGAAACGAACTCTACTTATTACTACAACATATTTATGTAATACTTATAACAAATATCATAGAATACTATCCTTATTATAAAAATGAGATATTATTATATGACATGACATATTTTGTACTAAAAGACTGTAATATAAAAAAAAACTGTAATTAATTTTAACGTCTTAAACTAATCAATATTATCAATAATAATATGGTAAGAATAACCTCGTGCGCCTATGGGAAGGCAAGATTTTTTCACGTGCTAGTCCTCTACCCCCTTCAGTCGTCGTTAAGGTTCACTCGCTTGGCGCACTACGTTCTGGGAAACTATCCATCATAGAGACTTGCGGCAAAAAATGTAATTACTAAAATGGTCAAGAGAACAACCTGGAAAATATTTTCAAGTTTCTAAAATGACCACTAGGGGGCGTAACTGAAATCTTGAATCTAAAAAAGTGATGTTTCTGTGAATTCCGCTATATTAACCTAATAAAAGGTCTTCCGTTTCGTCTTCGGTCGAGAGTGCACATGTCGGGTATCGGCCATTTTGTTCCAGCTGCATATACATATATGTTAGTTTTGGAAATTCATGGTGAACGTTCAGGGACCGGGTAGTTTTCTCCCCGAATAAGATACGGACGTCCAGCCGGGGGTTTGAGCCCCGTGCATGCTAGAGATTTTTATGTTTGTGAACGTCCAGCCGGTAGTGTTCGAACCTTAAAACAAGCCGTGCATTTATAAGTCTGAGCCCCCAGGAGTACATACTCGACATACTGAGGGCTCTAAAAATAGTATCTCTATCCATCAAGGTGTAACCAATGTAGAGGGATCGCTCTACCTCTTGCTAAGCCTGGATAGGGGTCGTTACTGGCTGAATTTTCTCACGAAAATGGCCATCAGAGAGTTTACTACTACTATTAACCTAATAAAAAAATTTCACATATTTGAAGTTGAGGATAATGTAAAACTTTTTTGTTTAATGCTTTTTGCTGTATCTCTAAAAATAAAGTGTATTCAATTTTTTTTTAATAACACCCTGTATCTGCGAAACAACTAAGCCGATTTTAACAAACTTGGGTTAGTTCAAAGGAGCTATTCTTGGGCTACAAATGTTGTATTATTTAAAGTTTCGTTAGTTTCACATGTCGCCGCTAGAGGGCTATTTTCGACTTTCCGACAGAAATGGTTAATTTTCTCAAAAAAATTAAATGCATTGATATGATTTTTCCCCATGAAAAACTAGCTAAATAATGGCTCAATAAGCTCGCAAAAACCGCATCTCGATATCTTCTTCCTAACCCAAAATATAGCCAAAAAAATTTATTACTTACGAAAATCCCTTATTTTTTTTTTACTATATTTATCTCGAATTTTTTCTTTTATAAAAGTTGTGGCCCTGAAAAGGTCCGATTTAGAAAAGGAAGGTTCTTAGTGCCCCCGCAAAGGCTTGAAATGCTGACCATGACGCTCTATGCATTGCTGAAGCCTCTCATGGGTAGACAATTAATAGAAGCAGGCCATGGAAAGAAAATAAATGAAAATATAAATAATTCTTCCTCAAATTGTCAATAGTTTCGCTTTATTTTGAGCAATTTTTGTGTTTACAAAATGCGTTTTAGGAATGATGAAGCTGTTGATATGCTTGCGGTTTATTTTGAATTTCTTCAAAATGCCGCAGTAGCTAAAAGAGTTTACGCGGCCCGTTATCCAAATCGACGTCCTTGCGATGTGAGAGTTTTTCCCCGATTAGTGACGAGCTTACGAGCCAATGGTAGTTTTCGGCCTGCGTTTCAACGGCAAAAAATTGGAAGAACACAAGAAAATATCAACTACGTACTAGGGTATATTGAAGGAAATCCTCATGTTAACACAAGAGCGTTATCGCTTGAGTTGAACATAGCACGAACAACGGTTCAAAATATTTGAAGGACCATAGGTAAGTTCTAATGGCTATCACAAAATAGGTATTTGTTGAAACGTTTTTTTAATTACTTTTAGAATGCATCCATATCATGTAGTTCTACATCAGGCTTTAAATGAGGAAGATTTTGATCGCAGGTTGGACTATTGCCATTGGATGTTAGGTATGATACGCGAAAATAGAGAATTTTTATTTTAAATTCTTTGGACCAATGAAGCCACTTTTAACAGTGATGGGAGAGTCAATCTGCACGATATGCACTATTAGTCTGCAGAAAAAAAGCATTGGATGCGTAAAGTTCAGCACCAAGGACGTTGGAGTTTAAATGTGTGGTGTGGCGTACTGGAAGGCAAAATTATTGGGCCATATCTTTTCGAGCAACCCCTAAATGGCAATGTCTTTCTTGAATTTTTGGCCAATGTATTACCGTTGTTATTGGAAGATGTGCCTCTGGAAACGATGCAAAACTTGTTTTTACAGTTGCATGGTTGCCCAGCACATTTTGCTTGAACATAGCACGAACAACGGTTCAAAATTTTGAATATTTGAGGTAAGTTCTAATGGCTATCACAATATACAGGTATTTGTTGAAACTTTTTTTTAATTACTTTTAGAATGCATCCATATCATGTAGTTCTACATCAGACTTTGAATGAGGAAGATTTTGATCGCAGGTTGGACTATTGCCATTGGATGTTAGGTATGATACGCGAAAATAGAGAATTTTATTTCAAATTCTTTGGACCGATTCAAAGATTCAAAGATTTTATTATCCAAGTTATACATTACATATAAATAATGATAAATAGGTCACATCACATTTAAGTAATACACAATTTAAAATTTCAGTAAATATAGTTAACCTATCTACCACATCTCTGAATGGAATATTCAACTAGACTCCACAAATTGAGACTGTGTTTGACATATTACCATCCTGTATAAGGCAGCATGTACAATCTTATCAATACAAAATAATCTAACGTTTGATATACAGATATTTTGCAAAGCTAAAATAAAGTATAATAATATAATATAATAAAATAAAATTAAATTAAATAAGGGAGGGGGGAAGAAGCCACGGAGAGGCACAACTACCAAGAACAAGCAAGCCAGGGAGACAAAATAAAGAGTTTATCCCTTCATTATGACACAGAAACGTTGATAATTTTCAAAAATAAAGTGTTTAGTTAATACTTTGTATTTATAAAATGTATTCTTGTTTTTTGATAACATTCTAATTTCCAGTGTGAGTAAATTGAAGAATTTAGGGGCAAAAAATAAAAACTTTGTGATTTATTAAAAAATGGCGTTTGAAGCCCTTTGTTTAATATAGATCTGGTTTGATACAGGTGATCAGTCTGTGTGAAAATGTTCCAATTTTCAAAAGATATAGAAGATAGCTGTAAATATATATTCCGGGTAGATTTAGTATTTTATTTTCTTTGTAAAGTAATTCTGTCGATTATCTGTTGGATTTACAACTTATTATTTTTAACATTTTATTTTGACAAGTTTTTAAGATATTTATTGGACTATTAAATGATCCACCCCATACAACAATACAGTAGCGCAATACGGATTCAACCAGCGAAAAATAGACAGATCTCAATAGTTTAGGTCCCAGAATATTTCTCAATCGATAAAACTTGTAGTACATTCTTCTGATTTTTTTGGCCGTCTCTGCAATGTGCTCCGTCCAACGAAGATGCTAAAGTTATACCTAAATATTTAATATGGTTCACTTTTTGAATTGAAGAGCACATACATACACCATTATGTTCGTGACATCGAAAGTTATGAATAGTAATATTAGTTGTGTTGGGCCGATCTACAGAGGTTAAGGAAATTGTTATAAATTTAGTTTTAGAAATATTTAGGCTCAGCAAACTGGAGCTTAGCCAACACTGCACGATGCGAAGTCCATCCTGTGCCCTGTCATATGCTTCATCCCAGCCATTGCCAGAGAATATTATTGCTGTGTCATCCGCCTTGGAAATAACAGTTTCTTCAATTGGCAAGTTGCCAATTTCATTAATATATAGGAGGAACAGAATGGGCTCCAGCACCGTACCCTGCGGTACGCCAGTCTCTATTACCCTATCCGAACCCGTTGAGTTATTGAGAACGACTTTTTGTGTCCGATTATACAAATAATTTTTAAAAAGATTTAATGCTTGTCCTCTTATGCCAACGTCAGATAATGTGTTTAATAATATATCATGCGAAACAGTATCGAAGGCCTTTGCCAAATCCATAAAAACCGCTATACTTTTTTTATTTTCATTGAGCTGCTTTATAATTTCATTTGTGAGAGTAAAAAACCGATACTTTCCACTAAAGACATTAATCTATTTTTTACACATTTTTCCCATATTTCGTGATATTGCTGATTAAAGAGATCGGTCGATAATTAGTGGTCTCGGTTCGATCCCCGTTTTTAAATACTGGGATAATTAAAGAAGTTTTCCAATCATTCGGTATTTCAGCAGTTGAAAAAGTTAAGTTAAAAATATGTTTAAGTGGAGCTGAAAGATATTTGTGGATGTATTTTAAAGTTTCGGTAGATATTTGATCTTCACCTGGCGCTGAATTGTTTTTTAAAGAGTTAATGACATTAATTAGCTCTAATTCTTTAACAGGGGCAAAGAAAAATCTTTTTGAAGATGTCTTTCTTACTATATTGCTAGGTTTAGGCGTAGTAGGGATTCTACTAGCCATAGATTTACCGATATCTGCAAAAAAGTTGTTAAACAGGTCTGCTTTTTGTAGGTCATCATGAATTTCTATATCGTCGCTGTTTTTTATTACCTTAATGTAATTTCTTAAGGGGATTTGGTTGGTAGCTTCATTTATTTGTTGCCAAATCCTCCTATAATCATTTTTACATTATCGAATTTTTTTTGAGTAATAATCATTTTTTGTTTTTCGAATCAATTCGGTTAATTTATTGCGATAACTTTTATACCGCTCGTTTGATTCAGCAGAGAAGCCACTTTTAATAGTGATGAGAGGGTCAATCTGCACAATATGCACTATTGGTTTGTAGAAAATCCGCATTGGATGCGTGAAGTACAGCACCAAGGACGTTGGAGTTTAAATGTGTGGTGTGGCGTACTGGAAGGCAAAATCATTGGGCCATATTTTTTCGATCAACCCCTAAATGGCAATGTCTTTCTTGAATATTTGGTCAATCAATTACCGTTGTTGTTGGAAGATGTGCCTCTGGGAACGAGACAAAACTTGTTTTTGCAGTTGGATGGTTGCTCAGCACATTTTGCTATTAATGTGCGAGAGCATATCGATGCAGTATTTCAAAAGCGGTGGATTGGAAGAGGAAGTCTGTTTCCATGGCCTTCGCGATCACCAGACTTAACTTGTCTGGATTTTTATTTATGGGGGCGGTTAAAGGACATCGTGTTCCAGACTCAACCGACGACCAGAGAAGATTTGAAAAACCGGATTCGTTCTGTTGCAGTGTAAAGACACTATTCGTAAAATTCAGTATTTTATTTACTCTTTCAAGATAAAATTAATAGCCAAATTTCCGTCCATGAAATCTGATCCGCTCTAATAAAAACACTTTAATTCTTTGAAACCGATAACACCGTCACGTAGCGCAGCTTCATCAATTTCAAATACTTCTCTGTGTTGATTGCTGAATCGTTGTTGTTTTAAGATATACAATTTCAAGCAGTTTTAACCGTGGGAAGAGAGTTCAGTTCAAGTTAAGAGAGCTTAAGTTTAGGTCTTGACTGCTTATAATCGTCAGGTGGGCGGGCGCCCTTTGTGCTGAGTCCGAGGGCATCCCGCCAATTGTTTTTAGTCACTAAGTTTATTATGTTATTTTTTGTAAAGTGCTATTTATGCTTTTAAATAAAGTGATTGCACAGTAATTCCATAAAAAATGGATTTTAATTGGGAAACGAGAAAGCTGTGAACTTCGGCGAAGAAAATAAAATTACAGTCCACTAGGAAGGCACACGTACTGCAATACGAATCATACCGAGAGCCGAAATTGAAACTGCAGGTTTATCTACCCATGAGAGGCTTCAGCAATGCATAGAGCGTGATGGTCAGCATTTCGAGCATATGCGGGGGCACTAAGAACCTTCCTTTTTTAAATCGGTCCTTTTCAGGGCCACAACTTTTATAAAAGAGAAAATTCGAGATAAATATAGTAAAAAAAATTAAGGGATTTTCGTAACTAATAAATTTTTTTGCCTCTATTTTGGGTTAGGAACAAGATATCGAGATGCGGTTTCCGCGATGTTGTTTAGCCATTATTTAGCTACTTTTTCATGGGAAAAAAATCATATCAATGCATTTAATTTTTTTGAGAAAATTAACAATTTCTGTCGGAATGTCGAAAATAGCCCTCTAGCGGCGACATGTGAAACTAACGAAACTTTAAATAATACAATATTTGTAGCCCAAGAATAGCTCCTTTGAACTAACCCAAACTAACCCAAGTTTGTTAAAATCGGCTTAGCAGATACAGGGTGTTATTTAAAAAAACTTTGAATACCCCCACCACTTTACTTTTAGAGATACAGCAAAAAGCATTAAACAAAAAAGTTTTACATTATCCTCAACTTCAGATATGTGGAATTTTTTAATAGGTTAATATAGCGGAATTCACAGAAACATCACTTTTTTAGATTGAAGATTTCACCCTAGTGGTCATTTTACAAACTTGGAAATATTTTCTAGGTTTTTCTCTTGACCGTTTTAGGAATTACATTTTTTGCCGCAAGTCTCTACGATGGATAGTTTCCCAGATACAGTACCTCGCATTCTTAGTTCGCCACCCTGTACATATTAATAGCTCTAGAATTTATCCCCTTCTCAGTTGTATTACCTTGAACGTCTCTGTGCCTTTAAGAAAACAGTCGGAGTACGTGCGTTGGCTTCGTGTCTTTCAAGAACGTCGAGTGTAATTTTTTTTTCTATCATAGTGACCGCAGTACAGTAAACAAATGAAACAAATTCTTCTTTTGCTTTTTGCACATATTATATTCTATTATGGCTGACTATGGTACAGGTCCATTGAAGCAAAATCGATTTGGAGATGCTGATTTTGAGGATACTGGTTTAAAGTAGACGGATGAAATTGAAACTGAAAACGCAAGCAGGAAGGAGTAGACAAAGAGTTGGCCAATTGAAGCTAACAGAAAAATCTTGCGTATGCTGACGAAAAACTGATAAGCCAAGCTTCAAGTGTTTAAAAAAAAATTATGGCAAAAACCGGTTTAAGTGGTCATCTGAAAACTTTGTATCGCGTAGCCGGAGACAAAAGTACAATACTGTCCCTCGTTTACCAACTTTTTGAGGATCCGCTGGTCAGTTCAGGCATGAAGCACAAGTTTCTGTTGTGTATGCGGATGATCACGCTCGATCAACCAATACAATGGACCATACGGAATAGGTCCTATATCTCTATTTATACTAACTGTTCTTACATTTAATAATTTCCATATTTTCGTATGCGTCTAATAATCTCTTTTCAAATTAAACCTCTGCATATATTCTGATTGGCCCGAAGAACAACCAAAACCCTACTTTCCGAGAGAGGTCACTTTTAGTATGTTATTTTTAGATAAACTCATCTGGGTCAAAACGTCCGCCTGCACTTCAAGTAATCTCTGACGTGTATGACTCTATAGTTGTTGAAGTGAAACTTCAGGTTGGTTTTCACTTACAACTATGTTGTCAGGGTAGCATTTTTAAGTGAAACTTTTATAGTGGGTGTAAAGTCAGAAAAAATGCTTATCAAGTGAAACGCTTATCAAAGTGAAAAGTCCCTTTAATTAAGCATGTTCCAGTTGAAATTTTCAGAACATATAGCCGGGGTAAAATGAGGATCCTGGACGTTCGGAAAGTTAATAAGAGTATTATAAAGCGAAATAAAGAAAAAAAAAATAATAAAGAAAGGTTTGAGAAACGCAGATTTTTTTTCTTTTATGGCAGTGGCACACACACTATGTGTGCGAAGATGTTGATTGACAGGATTCTTGAACACTTGTAGGTTGTAATTAGGGGGAAGCAGATGTCCTGGGAATGAGTTCCAAAATGAGGCAGTGCGCCAGACAAAGGAGTTCTTGTAAAGCGACATTCTAGATGTTTCCAGTTGTACGACGAACTGGTGCGCTCTTGCCGTCTGTCAGGAACAGTTGCTAGGGGCGGGATGAGGCGGGCCAAATCCTGGGAACATCTGCCGTGAAGTTATCTGTAAAACAGGGACCTTTTGGCTACATGTCTGCGGTGTTCCAGACTATCAAAGTTTCTGGTCAACTCCGGGTCGCCGATGAGACGCACAGCTCTCTTCGGAATGGAATCCAGCAACTTTATGGTGTGCTTTGGTGCGGCACCCCAGATATGTGAGCAATATTCTAAGCACGGTCTTATTTGCGCTTTGTAGAGCAAGAGCAACCGCTGCGGTGTATACAGCTTTTTGTTGCGCACCGAGCTTTTGGGATGCTGACTTTGCGATGTTAGCAACGTGGTCATGTAGGACATGCTGCTGACCGAGACACCCAGTAGTCTGATTGACGAGGATGAAGGAATGGTCGATCCAGCCATAAAAATTTCAGGGCCCGCCGTATGGGTCCTCTTGGTAAACGTGGCTGCTTGGATCTTTGGTGCATTGAACTGGACCAAATTTCTGTCGCCCCAAGTTTGAACGTTCCCCAGGTCTTGATTAATTGCTGTAATCTGCTCCTGTCGGCGGTGATAAGTCTCAGTCGCTGGTAAAGGTTTATCTGATTTAAATTGGGAGACAATGATACTGTCATCTACAAACCTGTAAACAAGATTATTCGTTTCGGTCAGCAAGTCATTAATATGGATGAGGAACAGAGTTGGTGACAGTATTGCGCTCTGATTCACACCCGCGTTAATGGTGAATATGTCTGAAATCTGTCCATCAAATGATGATCCAATCGACGAGAGTCCAAACGACAGAAAACTAAAATATTACTACATAAATTATACCGTGCATTCATATATTTATCTATTGATCTGTATCTTTGATAATCGCCACACAATTTCATATTGCAATTTTTTTAAGTAAATAGGGTTCTGTCAAATTATTTTTGACTTTTTAGATCCATTTTTTATATCTGATGACAACTTTAATGAAATCGTTCAACTTAAAAAAGTTTGTTGATCAATTTAGTTTTTACTTTTAGTGTCAAACTTAATGAAAAATATATAGAAAGAGAGGTTCCAATTTAAATTATATAGTTTAAAGATTTTTAAAGTTGAAAATTGGTAATCCTCATTATTATTTCTATATTATAGCAATTTTAAACAAAATCGGACATACTTAAATGGAGCCCCTTCAATCCTTCTGAAAAAGAGAAAGCTGTCAACTTTATCGTATCATATTGTATTGTCAACCGTTTTATAAATGCGTACCTAATTTGGAGTTAATCGATTTACAGAAGTTAGCCAAATAAACTTACAAAAATTGACCCAAGCTAACATACGTATGAAAAAGGTGAAATATTAGGCAATAACTTTAATTTTATAATTGAAGGGAGCATATATATTTCCCGTCTGTCGACGGGAAATATATAAAGAAGGACCAGAGAATATGAAAAAAATATTAGCTGAACTAGAGATATGCCGAGAAAATAAATAAAATAACTTTTGAAATTGTAGAATTTTGAAAACAAGAAAAAAAAAATATTGCCATATTTTATGTTACAAATCTTCCTCAAATCTAAGCGTAAATGTAATATTCCAAGAAAATATACCTTGCTGGTTATTTTCGATCTTAAAATAATGTTGCCCAAAAGTTTTGTGCAGTTTTTCATGCTGCAAGTTTGTGCACTTTTGATATGACGCAAAAACGCATCAAAAAAGTTGAAAAGTGCCAACTTTGATTGATAATTTGATTTATTTTTAATGGTTATTTATTTTTAAGTACCTACTACTTAAAAATTTGATTAAAAAATAGTAATTTATCGTAAAATTCCAAATGCTAATTATTTAAACAGAATTTTACAAATTTCGCTATAAGTAAACAATATTTTTAACTTAATAATTGAATATGTATAAAAATATATAGCAACAATTTACTTTAAATTGTCAGAATATGAAATTTAAAAAACCCGCCTGCGCCACCATTTTGAAATCAATAATAACTTGTGATACATCGTCGAAATTTAGAAACCTACCTAATTATGAAAATAATCTATTTTATAGAATAAATGGCACATCCGTTAAAATCAGAAACCATATTTGTTTGTTTGTTTCTTGTCAGCAATTTTATTTTTGTGCATCCCAAATTTGAAGTTTCTATCTTTGGTGTTAATAAAATTAAAGTGTGTCAGATGATTTCGTTCACACCCGATATAGCTCTCTATAAAACATGAACGAGTGACAATCACTACTACAATATATTTCCTAAGTAATTTTTAGAAAGAAAGTTAAAGCAAGTTAAATAAATAGAAAACTCCGCTCATGTACTAACATGGAAACTTTAATGAAAAGTTTTCTCTGATACTTCTTTTGTAATTAAACTTTGAGCATAAACTTTATTGAAAACGTAAGCAAAGTTTCGGCGTGATTCTCGTTTCAACCCAGTTCTGCGTCTCGGAATTTACTTTATTTAAACTAATAGTGTAGTTATGGGAAGTGGAGAAATTATAGGCCATTGCAGAACAAGAAACTATTATATGATATAAAACTAATTATTACAGCCTCTTTGAATTATTGAATCCTATTGATCATGAACTAACTAATAATTTATCAAAAACATTTTAAGGAAAGTAAAAAAATAGTCTTTTTTTGTTATTATGGAGCAACATTAAACAATATTTTCACTTTATTCAGTTTTCATATTTTAAAAATTAGCGTGAGAAATAATATTTTTACTCTGCGTTTAATAGACACAATCCTTCCCATAATTAAGGCCCATAGATCATTTTTATTTTCATCTTTGATATAAGCATAGTCAGTTTTTGAATCTGTCTCTGATATTTTCAAAGATATGTAAATAGGGATGGCAACGATATATTTAGAAGAGTATATCGATATATTTATATACATTTTCACTTGGTATGGCTTGGTATGGTAGAGAGATCGCTCGGCAAGATTTGCCCTTCAACACGTCGGCCACAATTGATCTTTTTCGAGATCCTCAGAATATTTCGAGGGTTGAGCTTTTGCAGATCTCCAGGTGCCACAAGAGCATTTTCGAGATGCATCAACCTTTGCCGAGTCAGTGCCTGGCATTTGCAGAGTATATGCCCTGACGTTTCAGCCATGGTTTGGCAGAATTTGCATTGTTCTTTAGTGGTTTTTCCTATTTTCGTGTGGTGGTACCTTTTGGGGCCATGTCCAGTGAGAAGGTCAACGACCAGTTTTATCTCATTTTTTGTAGCTTGAGAAACTTTTTTGTGTATTTAGGTCTTTTAGCCTGTCTCTGCTCAGGTTCATTGGCCCAATGTGTCTCTTTCCGCCTTTTTTTCCCAATTTCTGAGTTCATTCATTACGTGTCCTCTAGTGATGCCACAGAATGGTTCAGGTCCACAAGACAGTCTGTGTACAATTTCGTGCGAGCTGATCAGCGGCTTCGTTGCCTTCTACACTCTCATGTCCGAGTATTCATATTAGGGTGCCTAACTATCTAATAGGATATAGATCTTGGCACCTCTTTTTTTGGCACATTTAGGGATGGCTATATTGATAGCATTTCGTTCTGCTTGAAAGATGGTGGGAGTGTTTCCTAAAAGCGCAGAGATTCGACAGCTAGGTTTTTAAACTCCGGATCCCACTCTTTCTTTGAACTTTGATCAATCTCTGTACCAGACAACTTGTTATAGTATTTCACCTGTAGTATTGCATCATTTCAAAGCAGCAATCAATATATAATTTTGTTTTCATTGTATCGGTTGGTTTGGTCATAACTTCTATCTGGATGTCTTCGGTTTTTGTATCTGAGTGACTCTATGCGCACTGGTCCGGGCCTCTTTTGTATGCATATGTGTAGCGCAAGGAGGTCAAGTAGGGTTTCCAGAGATGCTGTGGGGTACGTTTTCATAGCCCCTGTTATACCCAGACAGGCAAGTATTCTTGTTAGCTTTTGCTGTGTTGTTATGTTCTTTGTTTTTACCCACCATACTAAGCAGGCGTAGGTTATAATAGGCTTTACAACAGTGTTATAGGTGCACCAGATGATGACGGGTTTTAGGCTTCATGTTTTACCAAAGGGTCGTCGACGGGCCCAGAGAGCTGCCGTCGCTTTTTTGATAGTTCTTTCCAGGTGTGGAGTCCGGGTTATTTTCCGGTCAAAAATATTGCCAAGATACTGAACCTTTTTTGAATGATCTACCATTGTCCCTCTTAAAGTGGGTGCTTTAAAGGTCAGCTACCTTCTTTTGTGAATGGGATCACTACGGTTTTGCTTGGGTTGGTTTTTTCAGCCAGTGCCTTCTCTATATCGCGAACGAGATTTTGAAGAGGGGTATATTTCGATGGTTGGTATTCGAATTGTTTTGCATGCAGTAGAGCATTAGAAAGGAATTTACTTCTGACGTGCCTATCGATAATCTATTCCATCGTTTTAAGAAGGAAAGAGGTTAAGCTAATGGGGCTGTAAGACTTTGGTTCCTCTTTTGATCGTCGCCCTCTCTTTGGTATGAACGCTACCTTAACTTTCCTCCAGTTTTTGGCAATGTAGCCCATGGCAAAGCTGGCAGTGAAGATTGACTGAAGTAGGTGTTCTATACCTTGTTGTAATAAGGCTGGAAAGATTCCATCTACTACCGGGGAATTATACGGTTTAAAGCTATGTATCGCCTATCTGATGTGTGTGTTTTCTGTAAATATTTTGTTGGCTAGACCTTTTACCCATTTTGTATACCGCTGAGCGGTTTCAATGGGCTTGTCGTCTTATGCCAGCTCTTCTTTGGCTATTAGGCTTGATCCGCGAAAGCGTGTTTCTAGAAGAATCATTACACTTTCTTCAAGTGTTTCAGCAATGTGTCTTGGGCTCTATTCATTAGTAGGACGATTTCATTTGAGTGCTCTTTGGATAGCATTTTTCTTATGATATATCAATAAATGTCTCAATATATTCATTCATATATTGGAATGGAACATCGCAACAAAATATAGATGGCTCCGGGACTTTTTGCTGTATGAATTAGAAAATATATGGGGTACTTGAGGGCAAAGTTCCATTTACATTCAATTCTTCATTTTATCTTAACCTCCGAAATTAATCTGTGTATTTTGGTTACGATGCTAGCACAATGAATTCTGCTTTTCACAACTGCTACAAATTGTTGACTTATGTTTTGAAATAGGTCAAGAAATAAAGTAGAATATTGCGAAATATGGGTTCTATTTACACATCCAGGCCAATCGCCACGGATTCCGAGAGTGTAAAGTTTAACAAGAATTTCGAAAGATTAAAAATTTTGGTATAATATTGGGGGAGGTTAAAAAATAATAAACTTAGTTTTTCAACCTTTACTGGCCATAGGAACATTGTTTGATAAAGAAAAAATGTAAATCTGTAATAGCTGCGTGAGAAAGACTTTTCTCGAATACGGTAATCCTGCAACTGGGTCATTTACTTGTGCTTTATTATGAATATCTTCACCTTATTTTTACCTACTTATTTTGCATACATAGTTTACTGATCTTCTCATTAATATTCACTTAACACGACTTATTCTAGCTTCCTTTTTCTTCATAACTACTATGTACTATGCTTTGTGTATTGTGTATTTATATACAGTTCCTTAACCTCCTAAGTGTTTTTATCTATATATTTGTCTTAATAACACTTGGGTATATATTATGCTTATTTGTGTTTCACTATGTACAACTTTTATTTACATTGAGACTTTGATCACACCTCCCATTTTCCCAAATTGTTGACTTATGTTTTGAAATAGGTCAAGAAATAAAGTAGAATATTGCGAAATATCGGTTCTATTTACACATCTAGGCCAATCACCACGGATTCCGAGAGTGTAAAGTTTGACAAGAATTTCGAAAGATTCAAAATTTTGGGATAATATTAGGGTAGGTTAAAAAATAATAAACTTAGTTTTTCAACCTTTACTGGCCATAGGAACATTGTTTGATAAAGAAAAAATGTAAATCTGTAATAGCTGCTTGAGAAAAACTTAGTAAATCATTTTAATAATTACAGTAGAGTCTCGATAACGTGAACTAATTAGGGATGACTGTGTTCATGTTTTCGAGGAGTTCATGTTACTGGATAAAGTTAATCGCATGATAAACTAACACGTATATGTACTTTGAATATATATTTTATTGGAAAATCAAACAAAAACATGTTATACAGTAAAGTTAATACATAGTTGAAAATGTTTATGTATATGTTTATACATGGTATAAAAAAAAAATATTTATTATATAGGTAAGTATATGTATGTACATTATTTATATTTAATCTGTTGTTTTTAGAAAAAAGTTATCTAACTTTGTTTGACGGGTACGTTGTTTGTTTGAAAGAATAGTTGCACATTCACATAATTTGTGTAAAGACTGAATATCCTCGAAGTCGGCGTTGTTTTGCTCCGCCCATTCTAGACCTCTGTTAAATATACGAACTGCCTCAACGTGAGTGACTTTATCCATAGCCTGAGAAACCCCTGGATCTTGATCCTGTTCGGTTTCTGAATCATTAGAAATTGCAGTACAATTCTAATCATGTTCAACGACGTCATCTTTATCCCATTCTTCGATATCCCCACGTTCGAAGTTTTGCCCTGGATCAATTTTTTCTTATAAATTGAGGTTAGTCTCTACAATGCTTAGCAATTCTTGACGAAGAGTTGCCAAAGGTATTGTGTCTTCACGATCGTCAACGCTTTGGCTTTCGAAAATATTTTTCCAACACTTTTTAATGATTGCTGGTTCTAGTTAATTCCATGCTCGTGGTAAGTTTAAAATAGCATCCCTGAGGTTGTATTGTTTGATAATGACATTCATATCCTTTGATTTATTAGCTACAACCATTGCCAAAAACATGGAGCGATAATGCAGTTTAGTCAACCTAATAACGTTTTGGTCCATAGATTGAATTAAGGGTGTAACATTGGGAGGCATATACATAACTTGAATTAGTCCATCATCAGATAAAAGTTCCTCTACTGGGGGATGACTGGGGGCATTATCCAATAAAAGAAGTGCATTCTCTGGAAGACCTTGCTTCCTTGCTGGAAGAAACTTTCTCACCTAAAATTAAAGCACACTTTTACTTTTGAAATGTATAGCTATGGCAGGAAATTTACCTCAGGAACAAAAATTTCATTGAACCATTCCTTAAAAATTCCGGCTGTCATCCATGCAGATTGTGAGTTTTTGTAGTGTACAGGAATGTAAGAGTTCTTAAAACTTCGTGTTTTTTTAGCTTTCCCTATTCCCAAAGGAGTCAATTTATGTAGTCCAGTCGCATTTGTACATGCTGGAAATGTTATTCTTTCTTTGGCTATTTTTCTTCCAGGGGCAGTTTTTTCTTCACTGGATACGTATGTCTTTCCGGGTAAAAGCTTCCAGTACAAGCCGGTTTCATCGGCGTTGTACACTTGGTTATAGTCTAAGTTTAAGTCCTTGATTTTTTCTTCAAGTTTGCGTAAGAATGGTGAAACCAGCTCAGGCTGAGAAGATAGTTTTTCACCAGTTATTGTTAGGAAGCGTATGCCAAATCTTTTCTTGAACTTTTGCAACCACCCTGAGCTCGCAGAAAAAGTGGAATTTCTGTCGTACAGTTTTTCGTGAAAATATTTGGCTTTCTCTTTTAAAATTAAATCACTTATTGGCGCATTCCTCTCTCGTTGTCGCAAAAACCACTTATACAAGTCTTTTTCCATTAATGGATATTCAGAAGGTCTAAGAGATTTTCGTTTACCTGGTCCAGAAAAAGTCAAGGCAACTGTTGAAGTAATTTGTTTTTTTTTTCTTCCTAATTGCACACACCTTGGATTTGGCTATTCCATACTTTTTTGCTAAGAAGGTAACTCCGCAACCTGTATTAACATCGGACAATAGCTGGGCTTTTTTTTCCAAAGTTAAATAATTTACTTTCTTAGTAGACATCGTGCTTGTTGCGTATTGATCGGCGAACAAACAATGAATAAGACGCAAATTTCATACCTCTTCCAAACATGTACAAACAAGATATATTTGGCGGCCATATGCAAAAGCACTATTAAAGTTGCCGACAAACCAACAAAGGGAACATAGGAAATGCCGCTTAATGCCGCGGTAAAACGGTATAAATATTTTTTTGTTCACGTTATAGAGACGAGATATTTTTGGCGTTCTCGTTTTAGAATAGGCTGAATACCAATTTGGCTGTTCACGTTTAGGGATGTTCACGTTATGGGACGTTCACGTTATCGAGACTCTACTGTACTATAAATCTTCTATTAAGTTTTCACCCGGCTAGAATGACTTGAATATTACAAATAGTTGCTTATTAACTTTCGTTATATATATTTTGACAAACAACAACCATATAGGCTTTCTCAAATCTTTAGGGAAGAGCCTATACTTATATTTGTGTGCGTATAACTAAAGTACAGTTACCTTCCTTATGTATAGTCACGAGGGATACATGCTGTGCAAAAACGCAAAATATCGTTGTCAGATGAAGACATTAATTTTGCTCAGTGCTCTATTTGCAAAGAAAGCTTTTTCCTCAGCAGTGATACGAACATAGTAAGCTAGAAACAAAGGAATTAAAACTATGATTAGCGCGAGTAAGAGGAGGGATGCCACAAACTTTTGAATCGAAAAAGCTATAGAAATTTTTAGAATTTTAAAATGTCTATATGAGAAAAAGATAAATTTTGGAAGTCTAGACCATGAATGTGAAGAAGCGGTAATAAAAGTTGCAATTTTAAATAAATATGCGATATTTTATTTTTCAAAATGTGTTAAATTAATGATATTAGATCGGCACCAAGGGCAGAGTGTAAATCGATTCAGATTTTTGTCTTAATCAATCTAGTCATCTGCTTTTCCCTATATGCCGAATAATTGATTAAGCGAATATAGATCAATGATCTCAAAATAAAAATTCAAGGATTTTGTCATATTCTTCTATCCTCAGTTTTTTAATTGGATTCCAAGACGTTGCGTTGGTGAGGTTGCAAATTCAGATTATGTTAGCAACTGATGTTCAAGCATTTGCATCCGTATTTTAGGATTTTCACAATTGTTGTTTTAAACGTTAAAACCGTGGATGTATCGCATACAAAAATGTTAAAATGGTCATCGGTACTGAAAAAGTTATGAAAAATTACAAACTGGTTTCTAACTGAATTTTGTAGCATAAACAACCATTTGCATAACTTTCGCGATTGTTTATTATCAAAATATGTAAAAAAAAATTGTGTGTGCATAAGACCACACGATAGAAGTGAAAACATCGTTTATCACAATTTCGATCCGAGCCTTCGTTGCAGAGATACGGACGAAAAACGGTTTTTCCCCCCTCAAATTAGAGCCCCGTCCCCCCCGTACGCCCCCATGGGGCGTATCTACCATAAAAATTTCGACCCCGTACCTCTTCTCTCCCCTCCCCTGGCCAAAGGTGGGAGTACGGGGCCCGTTTTCGTCCAGGATCTTCTTTTTTACCCCAGCTACATCCCCTGAAAATTTCGGCCCTCTACCTATAAGGAGCGCTACGTTACATATCCGAGCATGACGCGTGACGGCTCGGTTTCATTCAACCCCCACAAAAAAAAATTGCAAAACGCGCCTAAAGAAGTTTTCACTTCAATAAATAAAACCTGCAAGCAACTATTTGCAATGTTCCGACCATTGGTATGGTATGGTATGGTAGGTAGAGGGGTCGCTCGGCAAGATTTGCCCTTCAACACGTCGACTACAATTGATCTTTTGTGTATACCCTTCTACTTTACACGAAAATTCCTATCTCCTTCGAGAATCTCAGAATATTTCAAGGGTTGAGCATTGGAAGATCCCCGGTGCCACAAGGGCTGTTTCGAGATGCTTCAACCTTTGGCGAGTCAGTGCCTGACATTCGCAGAATAAGTACTCTGACGTTTCAGCCAGAGTTTGGCAGAATTTGCATTGTTCGTCAGTAGTTTTCCCCATTTTCTTGTGGTGGTACCTCCAGGGGCCATGTCCAGTGAGAAGGTCTACGACCAGCTTTATCTCAGTTTTTGTAGCTTGAGAAAGTGTTTTGTGTAGTTAGGCGAGTGAGAGATGAATCTCTTGGTCTGTCTCTGCCCAGGTGCATTGGTCCAATGTGTCCCTTTCCGCCTTTTTTCCCAATTTCTGACTTAGTTTGGGTGTTAGTTCTAGTGATGCCACAGAATGATTCAGGCCCGCAAAAGGCAGTCCGTGCACCATTCCCTGCGAGCTGGTCAGCGGCCTCGTTGCCTTCCGCACTCTCGTGTCCTGGTATCCACATTAAAGTGAGTCTGTTTCTGTCTGCCAGTTGATTTGCAGCCTTCCGACAATCCCACATTAGCCAAGAATTGATTCTGCCAGATGCAGCTTTTATAGCTGCTTGACTATTTGATAGGATATAGATCTTTGCACCTCTTAGGCCTCTTTTGGCACATTTAGAGAAGTGGGAGTGTTTCCTAAAGGTGCAGCGACTCGAGACAGGTCCGTAAACTGCGGATCCCACTCCTTCTTTCATCTTTGATCCATCTGTGTGCCAAGCAAGTGATTGCCTTTCTAGATGTTTTAGTATTTCCCCTGTAGTATTGCGGTTTTCGATTACCAGCTCAAAGGAGCGATCAAAATGAAGTTTTGTTTCCATTGTATCGGTTGGTTTGGTCATCGCCTTTATCTGGATGTCTTTCAGATCTTTAATGCGACCAGTCAGGTTTCCTGACTTCAGTTTTTGTGTCTGAGTAACTCTATACGCACTGGCCCAGGCCTCCTTTTCTATGCATATGTACAGCGAAGGGAGGTCAGGTAGGGTTTTCAGAGCTGCTGTGGGGAAGGTTTTCATAGCCACTGTTATACCCAGACAGGCGAACCTTTGTACTCTTGTTAGCTTTCGCTCTGTTGTTATTTCCTTTGTTTTTACACAACACACCAAGCAGGCGTAGGTTATAATAGGCTTAACAATAGTGTTATAGCTATGTTGGGGTTTGGAACCTTCGGCAACATGCACTAAAATGGAGTTTTATCCACAACACCGAAACAGAATTATTGCACTCGACGCGCGTTTCGCTAACCATGTTAGCATTATCAGGAGACGATTTAAAACTGTTTTAATAGTCTCCTGATGATGCTAACATGGTTAGCGAAACGCTCGTCGTGTGCAATAATTCTGTTTCGGTAATGTGGATAAAACTCCGTTTTAGAACAGTGTTATAGGACCGCCAGATGATGGAGGGTTTTAGCCCCCCATGTTTTACCAAAGAGTCGCCGTTGTTGTTTTGATAGTTCTTTCCAGGTGCGGGTTCCAGGTCAGTTTCTGGATAAGAACGATTCCAAGATATTTAACCTCTTTTGAAAGCTCTACCGTTCTCTCCCAAAGTGGTTGCTTTAAGGTTCAGCTTCCTTCTCTTTCTAAATACTACATTTTTGGTTGGGTTGAAATTTAGTCTTTCCTATGTATACCATGTGCTGACAAAGTTGAGTGCACTTTGCATACGTTCTGAGAGAACGTTGTCATGCTTGCCTCTTATTATTATAACTAGGTCATCTGCGTAACATTGGATTTCAAAGCCTGCCTCAGTCAGTCCTACCAGTAGATCGTAAACCACCAGAGACCAAAGCATGAGCGATAGAACCCCTCGTTGAAGGCATCCCTCTATTACTTTGACTGTGACGGCCGTTTCTCCAATGGTCGCGGTGACTTCACGGCTGGTCGGCATGGATTTTATCCATTTTGTAGTGGTTGTTTCCACTCCTCTGCGGGTTGTGGCGCGGTGAATGGATTCATGTGAGGTATTGTCATATGCACCCTCTATGTCTAGAAATGCACACAGCACTACTTCTTTTTCAGTCAGCCCCTTTTCTATATCGCGGACGAGATTTTGAAGACATTGGGTGGTAGATTTCGTATGCGAATTAGTTTGCATGCAGTGGAGCATTAGAAAGGAACTTGCCCCTGACGTGCCTATCGATAATGTTTTCCATCGTTTTAAGAAGGAAGGAGGTTAAGCTAATGGGTCGAAAAGACTTAGGTTCCTCTTGTGCTCGTAGCCCTGTTTTTGGTATGAACGCTACTTTAACTTTCCTCCAGTTTTTGGTAATGTAGTCCAATACAAAGCTGGCTGTGAAGATTGATTGAATTTGTGGTAGTAGGTGCTCCGACCATTATAACAGGATGTAAACTTGCTAGAAAATGTGTAATAAATTATTAAAACGTTTTCTCCAGTTTGCATTAATATCGAAATTTTTTTGATGCAGTTGCTGCAAAGTTGTTTATTTTTGACCATAAATGATTACAAAACAAGATTTATTATTTTTTTCATCTTTCCAGATATTATCACAAAATATTGAAATTGTCGCCATTTTTTCACTTTTTTTTACCTTAGTGATTGGTCTAATCAACCCCGGATGCCTTTTAAGTATTTTAGTATTTCAAGGATGGATTTTTGAAAAGCATTCTGTTTGCAATTTGCAAGAAAAATAAATGAAGATCTGTTGTTTAAATTAGAGCTCAAAAGGTTTAGCAGTAGTCTCTGAATAAAATATCTTAATTTGTCGACTAGGAGTTTTAGGAAAAACCCTTAAGCAGGGAAGGGGTTGATTGAAAATATACCCAAGGTCGAGTACCTACTATTTGAGATTATATTATGAGGCAAAAACAATAAATTTGTAAATCAAAATCTGGCAATTATTGTTTAGGTATATGCAATTACCGAATCTGTCTTTTTTGACTGTTTACTACTGTTGGTGAAGAATATTCGTTTCTTTGTTTTCCTTCCCGTGAACGTTTTAGTGATTTTTACTCATTAAGATAATTCATTCAAAAACTAATTTACGAATTTCACAGCTTTTTATTTGATGGATGATTGAAGTTTCCTATATGTAAATCAGACAGTAAGAATTACAAATATATGCAGCTGTATAGCGAATTCTAATGTTTTCTCTTAATTTTATGGTTGAGCAAATGCCCTGAATTGTACAATCACTCACCTCTTTCTGATATACTTCTCTTAACCCTCATGAAATTGAATAAATACTTAACCTGAATTTGTCCCTATAGTGCAATTCCAGATTATTCTTGGGGAGTAGGTGAAGATCTGATTGTACTTCATTACTCAAGTATTTGCGATACTACCAAACTTTTTGCTGTTTCTGGTTCTCATAATACTCTTTACATTAAATTAAAGCACTTCCAATATTGAATCACCAAGTGGAACTAACATTAACAAAAATACAGCCAAAAAAATTTAAACAATTTGTCTGTGCAAATAATTATTTTACAGAAGGCTCAGGTGTTTATTTTGCCAAAGTTCGATAGACATCTAATGAAGGGGTAGGCTATATTAGAGGTAAATCACCAAAAGCAAGGCATATTTTGCTAGAAAAAAAAATAATTATCTAAGTCTTAAGAGGGAATGTAATCCTGTTTGATTAATGAATTATGGACCTAACATATATAATGAGCTGTCATATATTTAATTAAATATGTTACAAATAACCGGAGGGGCTCTATTTGCGACCCGCATATTTGCATAATGAGAATGAGAACTAGTTTATCCAATGAATAGGTACATGTAAGCTTGAATAACATATTTTTATAAATCTCTTGGTATTACAATATATCTAGCCCCTCATAGAGATAATACATCTGTTCTCTCCAGAATAAGTGCCTTTTATTTTAAAAAGTACAAGGGATAAAGTCCTGTACATTGACCTTCTAATCCACACACGACTTAAATACATAAATAAACTAAAATTTTGTCAAAAGCAATTATTTTAATGTCTAAATAATAAATTATGACTTTACGAAATTGGAAATAATAGATGTAGATTGCCATCTATTAAAATCGTCTAACGCAGAATGTATGTATTGTGTAAAATCTGCTATTTCAGACAGATATATTAGTGGGTTTTATTCTGGTGCAAATTGGCTTTGTTCTAGATATCGTTTAATAAAGTACTATGCCAAAGAAAGAGTACAATACTCCATTTCCATAGCTGCCCATGGTATTTTCCGTCTATTATTATAATGCTCCAGGCCGTATTTGAGTTTTTCCTCTTGAAAAGCCTAGACCTGCACTAACAAAGGAGAGCGTTTGTTTACTATAATGAGTTACTAAAAATAACGCGCTAATTTTTGAATTGAATAAAAAGTAACTGCAACGCCGTTATCTTTGAAAAGTATCTGCAGATTGTTACCTACTTGACTAGAATACAAAAAATGCAAGTATTTTGCCTAAAACGTCAGTACATCCTAGTTTAATTATTAAAAAATCTAGTTTTTTAAATATTACTGCATTTTTCGATTTCTCGTCAAATAAGAAATAACATTTATCTACCAAGAACTAGTTTATATGCATCAAGAATAGCAAATAGCTAATAATATGGTGTGCGATATCTAAATAATTACTGTAGAATTCGAAAAATGGGAGACATATCTGAATTCTGACCAATTTTTTTAGTTCCATACCATTTTCAATGAGATTTCAGGCAATTAAAATTATCTACTTATTCAACGTAAATGACATGTCAAAATATTAAAACTCATATTGGCTTATATGCTCTAGACACGCGTCAAAAGCAAGTAAATCTATTCAGACTCGTAAATTTGCAAAAAAAAAAATTTTGCGAGTTTCGGCAAGTTTCACTTTAACATCGAAGAAGAAATTACAAATTCTGCATATTCAATCGAATCGATATGTTTCTAGAAAAAAAAACCCTGAGAAATCGATTTTTTTTACATTTGCCGGACACTAAAGCATTTAGAGACCTTTTCTTCTAGAAATACCCTACCAAACTGTCATCCCGGTTTATTCGATCCCCGGAACTTTTCTGGCGTAAAATGACCCAAAATTAACCCTTTTTTAGAATATACGCCTAAAAAAATACTGGTTATTCTCCAAATCTGGCTAAATATAATATATCTAAAAACTAAATGCCCGATCACGTCAAGAGACGGAGAGTCAAAAAATCTATATCTATAGATATAGATTTTTTGACTCTCCGTCTCTTGACATGTCTGGACGACTGCTTTTCTTGATGGAGTAAAGGATATTTAATTTTACAGGAGAAGAAATAATAGGAGTTAGGTGACCTAGAATCTTAAAAGAGAAATCCTAGTGATGATAAAATGAATGAGTACTACGAAGCTTTGTTACCAGAGATAGATAAGGGAACGAAATTTACAAATATATTGAACAAAATCAGATTTATTATTCGCCAAGAAAAAAGTGAAATGACAAAGGGAAAAAAATGTATTTCTCAAAGTAAATTTTGAGTTAATTAGTTCTTCATGTGTTACATGGGAAAATACACGAACGAGAACAATAGATACTCAATTTCGTCCTCGCATATTTTTCAAAAACTGTAGTGATATCATACGGCAATACCCAAAAACATGTATTTTTTAGTTCTTAAAAGTCACTCAATGCTGCACCTTATCCAACAAAAATCGCTCTAAAGGGCGTGAAAGAAGTGAGTAAGTCAATAAAAACCGGAAAATTGCCTTTAAATGGGAATATCTCTATTATTTTTGAAACTAGAGAAAATACGCCGAACTAAAGTTTGATTTCATCTGCTTTTGCACTTGCCTTTTGTTGGGAAAGCACCCCAATATGTGTATAAACTTATCGTTTTTCACCGTATAGTTTGGTGATAACAACCTGTATGTTTGAAGAGTGATCGAGTCAGAAATACAACCCAAATAGATTTACTTCACAGCAGGTAGAGCATCGTATTTCAGGTTCTCCTTATTCCGAACCTGGGTGGTCAAAATTACATACAACAATCGCTGGAAAGATAGCTAGTTGTCACTCCCCATCAAGAAAGATGTTTTCAAATGTTAAAATTTAATATGTCTTTGTCTCCGTCAATGTTGTGTAAACAACAATATGTCAAACAAAGAAAGAACATTTTTCTACCCTCTGAAATGCATTCCGCGTCCGCGCAATTTCCCGCTCTGTTCTCCCTGACCGCGTCAGTAGGAAAAATTTAAATTAGTTGAAGAACTCAAGAAGTGCCTTACAAGCACTCAACTGTGAAGCATCGGCCTCAGTCACCAGATTGCTTGAGTTTAGAGCCAAGAACATCAACCAAGTCGTAGCCCTGTTTGACGCCAAGATATTTAGTCATTTTCTCATTTGTTTTCACATATGTCTACGAAATATCTGGTATACTCTATGTTCCCTTCTTCCATCACTAAATTAAGGACTGTTTTGGACGTTTACAAGCGTTTTCTCAAGACAGCAACGCTGTAGCGTGTTCCATGTTGATGAAGAATTAAGAAGGTAAAATGGCATTTGGAGAATTGTAGTAAGAAATAAGACAGATCTATTCCTGTATTCAAGATCCGAATTAAGTTTCGAAGTCTTATATCCCCTGGTGAAGTTAAGTGGAGAGAATTGCAGAAAAATCAAAGTAACAAGGTATTGAGTGTGAAAGGAGAAGCAGTTAAATTGAATAAAAGAAAGTTTGATTAAATCAAGGAGTTCTTCAAGAAGTTTTGTTAGATATTTACTCATAGTTAACCAGATGTCAAGTATTTAGTTTTATGTGTGAAAAGATGAATGCTTGAAATTAGTTAGAAAAATCATTTTATTTATTGATCATATATAATGCAAATTATATCCTGCACTATTAAAATACATGTTTCAATTCACATCCGATGAATACAATTCCGCCTACCTATGTTAGAGAGATCGACAGAAGATATATTGGTCTATGTCACTCATATATGGAGTAGGGCAATTGAGAACTACGGAGAGTCTCGAGCGATTGCGTTGAATATTTCAAATGCATTCGACAGAGTTTGGCATGACGGACTGCTCAACAAACTGCCGTCCTTTGGACTGCCAGCCTATCTCTGCAGCTGGCTTGCCAGTTTCCTTAAGAACCGATCTCTGCACGTTGCAGTTGATGGACAAATCTCAGACATATTCACCATCAAAGCGGGCGTACCTCAGGGTGCAATACTTTCACCAACTCTGTTCCTCATCTATATTAATGACCTGCTGATGGAAACGAATAATCCTGTTTACAGTTTTGCAGATGACAGTACCCTTGTCTCCCACTTTAGATCAGAAAAACCCTTACCAGCGACTGAGACTCATTACCGCAGGAGTAGATTACGGCAATAAATGAAGACCTGGAGAAAGTTCAAACTTGGGGCGACCGAAATTTGGTCCAGTTCAATGCAGCGAAGACCCAAGCAGCAACGTTTACCAACAGGGCCAATACAGCGGGCCCTGACATCGTTATGGCAGGATCGATCATTCCTTCATCCTCGTCAATCGGACTGCCGGGTGTCTCGGTCATCAGCAATATGTCCTGGCATGACCACGTTGCTAACATCGCAAAATCAGCCTCCCAGAAGCTTGGTGCGCTATTCCGCAACAAAAAACTCTATACACCGCAGCAGTTGCTCTTGCTCTACAAAGCGCAAATAAGACCGTGCTTAGAATATTGCCCACATATTTGGGGTGCCGCACCGTCTCGTCGGCGACCCGGAGTTGACCCAGAATCTGGATGCTCTGGAACACCGCAGACATGTGGCCGAGATGTCTCTGTTTTACAGATACTTTCACGGCAGATGTTCCCAGGATTTGGCCCGCCTCATCCCGCCCCTGGCAACTCCTGTCAGACGGTCACGACATATGGCAACAGCGCACCGGTCGGTCGTATAACTGGAAACACCTAGAACATCGCTTTACAAGAACTCCTTTGTCTGGCGCACTGCATCACTGTTGAACTCACTCCCAGAACATCTGTTTCCCACTAATTACAACCTACAACTATTCAAGAACCGCGTCAATCAACATCTTCGCACACACACCGCTCGTCGAGCGCCATAGGATCCCCCTTTAGTGTGTGTGCCACTGCCATAAAAAAAATACAATGCGCTAGCTACAGTGGTCAATTATAAAGTTAATTGCCACCCTCTCCTTTATGATCATAAATGATTTAAAACTAATTGTTTATAACCGACTACTTATTTAATGTATACATGGTGTTTCAAAAAAGCATATGTTTTTTTTTAGTGTAATATGTATGTATACTGTGAATTACCATACACATTTAATCTACTAATTAATTAATTTTGAACTTGGAAGATATTATATGTATAAACATTCAAGTTAAATTATAAACAAGGCGAGCGAACAGCGCAGGCAATTATGAACTTTAAAGTTAAAATGGTCTGTAGATTTATGATATAAAGAATCAAGCGGACCATCAGTCCATAAGCTTTTATCTCTGCAGTCCCTGCAGTTCACAGGGACGTGGTAGAAGTCTTAACCATATCCTAATCTTCAGACCCAACTCGGGAAGTGCTGTTCACAGGAACGTGTTTCTTGGGGGATGCCTGCCTAAAAACTACTAAAGAGGAATCTACGATAGACCTGTCAAAATTCTGTCTAGTGATTTTTTAAAGATAAATAGTTATAGTGCCTTAAATTGCTGAGTAAAATTAAGACAAACTGAGAACCTTATGAATCTCATGAAAGCTGTTTATCTATTAATCGACTGTTACTAAGCTTATCTTTTTGAAATCAGGAGAAAAGGACTTTCATTCAAAGCAATCTTATAGAGGGCCGGGCGTCCCAGTAAGAAAGAGAATGGCGGGATCATTTTTTCGCTTTGCGAAGTTAATTTTATTTTTCTAAATCAATTCCATATAACTTGTTAAAAGCTCTACAACTATCGTTCCAATAGTAAAGTCTGCAGAAGACGCACTAATATAAATTCCGGACACGTCACCACGCGTTGCTGCCTTCCTTGCTAGATATATAATAAAGGCAATCGAATGAAGACATTTAAACGTTTTGATTATTATTAATTTTAGCAACGGTTTTGACAACCTGGAATTCTCGAATTTATTAGCTATTTGAAAAGAATGTGATACATAAGGGATAAGACTCACAGATCTCTTCTTCAACAGGTGGAACTCGAGGAATTCGTATTGTCAGTGGTAACGTCTGGCAGAGCCATGGTTTGAGAGCGCTGGGCGCCTGGGCTTCGGTCTGATTCTTCTGCTATTTATGATGTTATATGTTATAACCGAATAACTTCCGGGATTGATATGCATAATATTACTACTTTAAACAGAATTATTGTTCTCGACGCGCGTTTCGCTATCCATGTTAGCATCATCAGGAGAATATTAATCATCTCCTGATGATGCTAACATGGTTAGCGAAACGCGCGTCGAGTGCAATAATTCTGTTTCGGTATTGTGGATAAAACTCCGTTTTAGTGCATGTTGCCGAAGGTTCCAAACCCCAACATAGATGCATAATATAAAAACAACTATTTTTGAGGAACGATTTTCTCAATCTGTAATTTATAAAAAACATTATGAAATTTGACAAAAAATTTCATTAAATGTTTATTAAATCCCTAAAATAGTATAAATACGTCTATTATATTTCGATCAGATCAAAATGGCTTTTGTTTCCACTAAATGTACCATAGGCATTATGATATAAGGAATTCCAAAATTATACAAATAATCAATTCATATCTTACATGATATGCTGTAAAAGCGAAACTATGGGAAGCAAAATATTCTTTAAGAATATAACTTTAAATTGATAAATGATCCTGAAAGTTTATTTATTTTTTTTATCAATTTAAATAATTTTATACCTTTCTGGTAGTTTATTGCATATCTTGGTATGAAGCAACCACGCGAATTATAATTAAATGTGAAGACCAATATTTTAAGAATTTTCTTCCATCAAAAGCCCTTTCAATACATATATAATATTGGAAAC